>JAYMTK010000763.1:0-19421 GCA_036897405.1 Pelargonium myrrhifolium
ACTGTCCCGGTCGATTGGATATGTGATAACTGATATAAGCTTATATCAGTTAATTGATATACATTTTACTCTATATAAATATCATTATACAATAATCTACGACATGAGTAAAAATGTGAGACCATCACAATTCTAGTAGCCCTTGTCCTCATAATCAGGGTTTAGATCGGACAAATTTACTTTTCTTATGTGTCAGAGCTTTCTCCCCTTCAGGAACTGGGTTTAATTGAGAGCTTCAAGACAAAAGGGGAATTGTCAATGGTCGCCTACGCTCCCCGTTGGATTCTCACAATACCTTTAACTTGGAAGTAGAAGCAGTTTCTTCAGCGTGTAATTTTATTATTCAACATCATTCAAATTCTTTTTGCATTTTAATTGTTTCGATTTATCTGTTCACGGTCACCCAGATCAATCGCTCGAAAGAAGACATTGGCAGGGCGGACTATAAAGTAACTATTGTTGACATTAAACATGTTTTGTATTATAGTAGTCTTAATGTTAGAACTTTGCGTGTAAATAGAAAGGTAGTTGCTCTAGCGCATGTTTTGGCCTCCTTAATTAGGCAAGGGAAACACCTATTCTAAATTTGAAATAATTTTAACGTTGTTCGCTCGCTAATCTTAGATAAAGTTTTTGGTCATTATCAAAAAAATAAAATAATAATAATAATAATAATAATGTGTGTGACCAGATGAACCTTTTTTTTTTAATAGCAGCACTATTATTTAAAAGGAAGAACTGTTACAAAACGGTGATACCCAAGATTTCGATATACCCAATTTACCAAAATTTACCAACTGATGGGCATCAACTACATTCTTCCTATCAACTAGCCGAAACATACTAACTGAAAAGAAAACAGAAATTAAACATCTAATATCTTGGAGGACTTGATTGCACGTGTGATCCGGCATTATTATATCCCTTATCCACTTGTATAGGTCATAACAGTCTATTAGAAATAACACATTATGAACCTGAAAATGGCAGCAAAAAAGTAGTGCTTAACGCTTCAGACTGCAAATATGATGTGCAAGAGAGATTAAAAGCACTACGAGCTAAAACATAATCATTCAAATTGAGTTGCCATCCCCCCCTCCATATCCTACTGGAATCCGCCATCAGATATCATTATGTAGGATTCGTCAGTGATGTCTGGACCCATCGGTGAAAGCAGAGCTTTGGTTGGATTGGAATTTCGATCTGGCATAAAATTAACAATTAGTCTTCCAGCGGCTACAAAGGGTTTTGGATTGGTAAATGATATTGGATGTTGAATACGATTTGTTGGAGAAAAAAAACGTAATTGCAACGTTCCTTCCGAGAAGCCAATTTGTTGAATGGAACCCCACCATTCCTAGACCGATCTCCAGCTTGTACTTCAAATGGACAAGGAGGACGCAAACCACATTCGTGAATTATCTCAGCAGTGAAATAGGCAACGCGTGATTGTTTCCTCATTTTCTCCACATCTAGGACATATATTCGATCGATGGGACCTTTTTCGTCTAAACAAATTCTCGCATACATGCAGAGTGTTGTTAATGCATTTTCAAACGAAAACCTTGATCTTCTACGGTGTGGGTAGAGCCCAAAGTTATTTCCAAAGTATGTCGGTAGAAAGATGTGCTAAAAGAGGGCCATTCGGAGGATGGTAGCGTTCCTGAAATTGGTAATAGCCTTGCATGACAGTATATTGACCTGACTTACCTAAATTCCAGTAAAATGAATCTGTTGTGCTTGCGATTTGAGGGAGAGACACCATCTTGATTTTATCTGTCGCATCATCTCCAAGCATGTCTTGAATCTTTTGTAAATTTCATGACTTGTTTTCGTCCTCCAGCAGATTGGCTACTTTGATAGATGGGTGTATATGGCTAAAGTCGTCCGGGGTGAGGCGTTCATTAAGAATCCAGCGATCTTCGAGAACCTTAATATGTGTCCCATCTCCCACCTTTGTAGAGACTCCTCCATACCCATGAGGGTTTTGATTTTCTTGTTTGGTCCCAAATCGACCCACCGTTGCAGTACTTGACTCGTAATACTTTAAATGCTAAACTCGACAAATATTGAGCGATACGCCAGAACGTACCACCAACATGGCCACATTGCTAGCTTGAAAGTTCCGAAGGCCTATGCCACCACAACCCTTGGGCTTCTGAAGGGTAGATTTCTTTCGCCAGTGTATCGCTGATTTACCATTTGATGAGCTCCACCATAGTTTTGTGGTAAAACTGTTAAACCATTTGACAAATGAAATGGGAAAAGCAAACACGACTATAAAATATGTTGCCATAGAAGAAATAACTTGAATAAGAATCAGTTTTCCCGTCGATGACAGAACATTTAGTTTCCAGCTAGCCAATCTCAATTGGATTCTTTCATACATCTGGGTTACTAGATTTGTTTTCGGATTATCCACATGAGGCATGCTTTTAAATATCCTCTGAAACCTTGAGGGCGTGTTTGGGCTAATAATCCACTCTGATTTGGAAAGATTTATGATCTGTCCCGATGCATCAGCATAAATAGATAGGACGTATTTGATCTTAGAGCAAGAATGAGGAGTCAATTCGGCAGAGATGAAGACATCATCGACAAACATTAAATGGTTAATACGTGGGCAAGACCTTCCTACTCTGATTCCGTGAATTTCCTGCGAGGATTCAGCTTCTTCTAATAACCTCGACAACCCTTCCGAGCATAGTAAAAAGAGATAAGGGGACAACGGATCACCTCGGCGGAAACCATTTATGGGATAAAACGGCTACCAAAGACATCCGTTAACTACAGTACGAAATCTCGGGGTAGACAGACATTGATGAATTATGGTTATCCAATGACTAGAGAAGTCCATGGCTCTCATAATGGAAAAAAGGAATTCCCAATTTACTGGACACTTTTAGTGTTTTGACCCACTGGATTGGAAACTTGTTTTTTAAATCCACCTTATCGGTTGTAATCATTGAAGGTAAGGTGAAACTTGTGGTGTACAAGTCCTTCCATTATAAAATAACGTGTCAAACTATAATATTTATATCTATAACAATCTTAAGTTCAAAAGATCATGATACAAAATAAGACTCAAACTAGCTAATTGGTCTACCGATGATGTATTGAACTAGTTAAGTACTAGTTTTTTTATAAAAAAAAATTATAACAAGAACTTGTTAAGTTCAGGTTTACAAACGTGTATTTACTAGCTCATTTTGAATATTTTAGCTAGTTTGGATATTATTTTGTACAATCATGAACATATTGTTTTTTGAACTTAAAATTGTTATAGATATAAACATTATAGTTTGACGCATTATTTTATAATGAAAAAAACTTGTACATCTCATGTTTCATCTTGCCTTAAGTGATTAGGACCGGTAAAGTGAGCTTAAAAAAAAATTCAGTCTAGAAGGTTCAGTCAAGACAACACATGTCATGTTGATGTGGAATTTTTTTTAGGTGGACAGTAGATGTGGCAATAAAGTGAATTAAAATAATAATAATGAAAATCCAGTTCAGGAAGTCATACTCGTCCAAATTTTAAAAATGGACAAATCAATAATTTGGTCGGATTCTTAACCCTTGATTTAGATTATAGTAACACACATTGCTTATTCGCTTCATATTCGGTGGTCGCCACTCGCCACCACCGAGCGAGCAGTCTACAGGAAATGGTAGCGTATTGGAAGGGGCCGAGATATAGCGAAGTAGAGACCAGGCCCACTATTAGCCTAGAGTTGAACCATCTCATATATTAGCCCAAAGTTATTTTACTTTCGGGCCCACTAACCCAAAACTAGTGCATATGTTGCTTCTGCTTTATTTCCATACGACAAGGAGTAATGATGATAAGGTCCCCATCACATTACCAACTTTACCCACTTTCTTCTCTTCATTCTCAATCTAAAATTTCATAGTGTTACTAATCTGATACATATGCAATCACCACCTCCTATAAATATTAGGCGCAGCACCCGATTTAAAAAACATAAAACATATTGTACACGTGGCTCGTGACTATGCAAAGTTATTAGTAAATTAACTGATATATCATGTCTTATTAGTATACACATCATTTTGTACAAAATTTAGGATATATAGCATTACTCAGCAAATTAATCCGTAAGAAGAAAAAAAAATGAACCCAAAATTTGGGCAAGGATTTGCAGAAGTGAACACTGATTAACTAAAAGGAATTAATTTTTAATCTAAGCTTTATTCATTGCTGGCCATCATTGACTAGAAAATGACAGTCCAAGTCATCATCACTATGGCTTTTCAGAAAATTCTCACCACCTACCAATAATTCATCATCCAAAAACAGAAAGAAAGACAGAGAAAGCAAATACCAGAACATGAGGAATAAATATTTCAATTTCATTGAGATACATTACAAAACAACACATCTCGTTTTATTCTTATTTGTTTTGTGTCACAATAACTCGTAAAAATACAACACGACAATTTAAATTAATTAAAACACGACACAATCAAAACGAACACGATCAATTCCTCTGTAACCCGATAAATTACCAGCACTCGTAGAACTTGATATCAACGCGGAGGCGGAAATAGACTTCGCCTTCGAAAGAATCCGTCATGATCGTGGCGATTCCTCTGTGCATGAAGAAATCTCCTGTGCCGCCGACCACGGAAATGTCTCTGGTCTTGTTCATCAGCGGATCAGCACCAATGAAGTTAATAGTGCCCTGGTGCTGTGTAGAGTTGAAAACAAAAGAAAAGCCTAGCCAAGCTGTATAGGTGTTTTTAGTATCATAAATGTACATGCCTTGTGCTCTCCCAACAGGCTTGGAGTGAAAATTGTTGTCCATAGTGATGGGGTCGTCGAAAACAGCTATGTTCCCGAAATGGAACTGACCCGCCATGATCGTCCTGTTGGTTCCTTCTGGTCCCGCGACAATGGTAGCTGTGGCGTTGTGAGCATTTGTGCCGTCATAGATAACGTCGTGGAAGAAAAAGACCAGGTTCTTGCACGGCTTGTATTGCTTCTTGCTCCTTCCGGCTAAAGAAGAAGCAACAAACAAGAACAGCAAGAACACAACAATGGTGCTTCTTGAAGCAGCCATGTGTTACTTAAGAGCAAGAAAATGGGACAATTATAAGAGATGAGAGGAGTGTTGCTTAATTGTGTGTTTGCTGCATCTGGTTCGTGTCCTTATATAGAGGAGCTCGATGGGTTTTTTTTATTTTTTATTATTTGTTTATAAAGTTTATTGGAAAAGAAAGAAGATTGGCTAAAATTAGGAATCTATGGAACATATTATACGGACAAGATGAGAACAACGATTCCCTACAAGACTTTTGTTTTTTTTAGTGTACATACTTGCCACCTACTACGTACTGAGAGTATGAGATATATAGTAGCTAATTTCCACCAAAAATCATTAATTTAGTGGTTAGAGTTTAAACTAATTTGAATGAGTTAAGTACAATTATTATTCCTTAAATCTATATTATATAATTAGACTTTTTGCTGTTTTAGAGGGCCGGCAGAAAGTGATTAGACTAGCTTCATCTTGACATTAATCAGTAATCAATTGTTGAATGATCTCTAGATTAAGATTTAAGAGTAAATGATGTTGTGTGATAGCGATCCTGCAAGGGAAGATGCAACGAATTAGTATTTGTAGTTTTTCGTCTTGAGGGAGCATTGGCGCAATGGTATATGTAACTTTGAGATTATGTTTCAAGCATGTATGAGATCATGTGTAACTTTGAGATTATGTTTCAAGCATGTATGAGTTTCATGATCGACTAGCTAGGTTTAAATATAGAAATTATATTTTTTATATGTGGTACAACGTTCTAGTTTCGTAGTCGATATTTTGTTAGTATACTCGGATGAGATGCGGATCAATCACCTCATTTTTATCTTAAATGTTTATATATTTCTAAATTGATTAGGTAAACTAACTATTAGTTGGCCCATATATATTTAATATGAGTAAGCTTGTATATTATATAAACTGTAAACTTTTTGTTATGATCTTTTTAATAACTAATATATATATATATACACACACACTTGAGAAAGATTTAGCAAATTTATTATTGTAACCTTACTTAACAATTTTACCAAATAATTTAAATTTTTGAAACCCCTTCTTGAATCTAATTAATTTTAGGTATAAAAAATTCAATTTGGTCCTTCAACTATTGTATTTGGACCCAGTTTAGTCATTGAATTTTTTACCCAAAATGGTCACCGAACTTTCGTGTTTTGACCTGGAGACCTTTTATTATTACCTTAAATGGTCCCTGAACTTTCAACTATTGACCCATTTTGCAATTGGTGAATGAACTTTCATGTTTGACCCAATTTGGTTCTAATAGCAATGGCTGTTTTGGGTCACTATCTATTTGAAAGTTCATGTACTATTTTGAGTCGATATTTGAAAGTTCATGTACTATTTTGAGTCGATATTTGAAAGTTCAGATACCAAATTAGGTCAAGCAAAAATTCAAAGACTAAATTGGGTTCAAACAAGAAAGTTAATGGATCATTTTTGGGTTTTAAAAAAAGATTAGAGACCAAATTGAGTCTTTTACTTTAACTTTACCTAGAGGTGACTTAATGGCAATAAGACATCTCCTTTGTTAAATGTCGTGAGTTCGAATCTCATAAGGTCGGGTGTGGTGAAGTTTTGAGTTAAAAGATGAGAGCTACTATATTGTGAAACGATAAAATAAACAAATCAAACACACGAAGTAGACATCTCAATCAAGTCCTATGAGTAACATGTGAAGGAACATAAAGTTCCTCCGTATAATATAAAACATGTGAGAAGCCTTGAAGAACAGAACATAATACACTACGAGTTCTCATAGGTTCAAGACCTGCTTTCTATATGTTTTGTTTAACTTTAACTAACAAATTTGCCACTCTCTTTCAAGTTTCAACCTTGTTGTTAATTATTATGAGGTGATAACCAAATAATTGAAACCTACAATACAAGAAGGAACATAGACCCGAAAAAGAGGAAGACAATAAGTCAATGAAGGTGAGTAGAGGTCCCATGGGAAGCAACTACGTGCCTGCTGCTTTATCAATTTGGAAGAAGCAGCCACACATGTAATCCATGAGTTTTGGATATTACTATATAAAATAAGATCCATAAAGTCCAATAAAATGTCAAATCATATATAGCCACTTTTCTCTCAGTTCTGGTGTGAGACTGGTAAAGAGTAGGTGTTTTCATTTTCAAATTTTGTAACAGTGGCATGCTCTTAATAAAAAACACACACCTAACTTTGATTTTTTTTTTTTTTTCTTTTTCTTTTTGGGTGGTAGGTGGAAGTATATTATATCAGTGTAGACTAATTTCATAAACAATTCCAAGTTGCAGTGTGTTGCTTTCAACTCCAAAGTTTGACTCAAGACAACGAACTGGTGTTGATAGCAAATCATTCTACAAAGATTTTACCAGACAATTCACAGCTCAATTCACTATTGATGTGAATTAATTGTACAATTGTTGCCAAAGGAACGTGGCACCGAGTAGCTAATTTCTTTTCGTGTTGGAAAAGCGGTTGAAATGTTTTAAATTTGTTTTTTGAGATCTCGAATTCGAATTTTTATAGTGACGATACTTATTACTGATAAAATAAAAAACATGCAACAATTTTGGATAAGAATTTTTGTCAATTAAATAAATGATGTTGACAAAATGAAGAGTGCTTAATTGAGAGATCTATTTTTTGTTGATGAAAAAATAAATTGAGAGATCTATTTGGCTTTTTTAAAGATTGAAGTTCCACGTGAAGTCTGACAATAGCTTTTTCATAGGAGATTGGAGGCTCCTGCAAATATTTCATCCGAATTTTCTCATGGTTTTGTTATGGTTGATAATTAGAATAACCTCAAATCTATGACATGGTGTTAAAATTGAAATTTGTTTTAATTTTGTGAACCAAGAAAAAATATAGTACAGTCAACCCAGAAAACATATGAATCAACTTCAAATTTAGATATACATATTCTTACTACGGTAGACTACTATGATTTTATGATCAACCTTCAGTCAGTAGACTCATACGTGATATGAGTCTACCTTAGAATTTGAAGATGCATATTTTACATACACTATATATGCAGTAGACTGTTATAATTTTACGGTCGATCTACAGTCGGTAGACCTAGATGAAATATCGATCAACCGCACAGTTAATGTTCTTCATGCTTTCCCGTAGGTGTGTTTATTGTTTAGTAGAGATCAAAATCGAGAGTTTTTCCTTCAATCTTAACTTGCGTTGTCAATTAAATCACAATCCATTGATGTTTTCATATTTGATGTAAATCAATATGTATGTAAAATATAAACTCTTTGCTAAATATTTCATATTTAGTGCTTGTTTGGCTAGTCTCTACTTGAGCGGTCTCTAGAGACATTTTATTTCGATAAATATTTAAAGTAAACACTTCAAACAAGAGTTAATCCACCGGCATGATTATTAAATATATGGTAGTAGGTGTGATAGAGGCAAAAATGGTGAGCTCAGCAAAAACGTAGCATTAAAGACCAGAATTGATAATTAGCCTTTGAATTGATACTCATATATAATTACATAACCCATATATGTTGACAAGTAGTGATAATAAGGGTTGAGCAAAACAGAGCATTTTGTGAAGATACATAGAAAACACCCTAATAAATCCATCACAGAAGAAGATGAAATTAATTTGGAGTGTTGTAATGAAGTTCCAATCAAGGGCTCCGCTCCAATTATGTAATATTAGGGAGTATTTTATCATTTTCTTTCATTCTAATTGGGTTGTTAGGGGTCATATTCATATACAAGTGGGTTGTTGCTGATTTTGCATATACAAAATAAATTGTTTGGGAATGTTCAATTTGGGTCTAATGATCCTATATATAATCCTCAGCCACCCACCCATGTGCATAGTTGTTCACCATCAATCAATTCCAAACCCAATTTCATAATTCTCAATAATAAAATGACAAAAGAAATAAATACTAACAGTCTTTCTTCATTCAGCTTATGCAACCATATATATATATATGTTGTAGCAGCAACTAGTTATAGCATGTCGTTTTAGTTAAGTTCTGTACATTTGTGTTGATGTCAGCAAGCTATATCAATAAAGAAATTTAATTATTGTTGGGATTGTGGGTCTGATGTTAAGAAGAAGAGAACATAATGATAAAAATTGTATTAGAGACCTGCATGAATTATCGCGTGCTCAATGTCAAACTCGCTTATATCACATGTAGAAATGTGTGTTATGTTAAATTTAAATTTGAAAAGTCCATCTCTATTAGTTTAAAGCTATAGTTAGATTTTTTATTTGTTTGTATAGTCTTCAAGTATAAATGCATTGTAATTGGTAAAACTTTAAGTTGTTCGGAAGCTTAGATGACACGGAGCAGTCGATGCTCAATTTGTGTGAACATTCTAAAAAGATCAAGTAGATCAGTTTTTGGAGTCAGGATTTTCTTGTACTTGAGGGTTTTGAAGAATCCAATACGAAAAGTGAAGTGTAGTCAATGTAGAAAATCAGGTTGAACCACATAAATATTAGTGCGTTCATGTGATTGAATGTTTTATTAATTTATTTATTATGTTGTTCACACTTTCACCACTGGTCATCCAACAGCCAAACCTTTCGTAAGAGCATAACAAAATTGGAGTTTCCGGTATAATTAATAACCTTGTAGTGTTCGTTCCACACAACAAGTGGTATTAGAGTCGTAAGTTTGGTGTCCGATTTCCCATTGCTTCCTTGTGTTTACAATATCTCATTTTGTTTGTACATCAATGAAATACCTTAGTTTAAGACTAAAAACAACATTTAATTTGGTGTAATAAGGTTAAAGAAGCAAACTTAGATTAGTACTTTTCCATGGTTGTTTCTCTTTTGTCAGCAAACTATGCAAAACTAATCATCTTTCTCCAGCTTAATTATACCAGCAATTGTTTTGTTCCTTAAACTTTCTGATGAAACTTATGCCAACAACTCTTCTGTCTTACAGTCTTGAGCTTAAGACAGTGGCAGTTCTACATTGGAGAATCAAATAATAGTTGTCCAATTATTAAGACAGACTTGCAAAGACCCAATTATACACCTAAATCTAGTCTCCCTAGGACATTGTCATACAAAATTTGTCCAAACATAAGTACCCACTACACAAACTGCCAATATTCTATGCCAGAATCATCAAAAGGTATGTATAAGAATATTAGAACTCTGATTGAGATAATCTAGAAAGTAACCATTGCATCACACATAAGTTTGTATGCAAAAAACAGCAATTTGCTTTCACATGGTTCAGTTATTATACTGAAACTGAGATCATCTGCATAAAAGTAAAATTTATTTATCAAACTGAAACTGCTGCTACAGATGATACAAGCTTTCAGAGAGTTCTACTAAACTCTCACCATCCTTATAGGTCTTTACATAGTGCATGCTATACATCTAATTCATGTTTAGGCCAAATACAAGACATCAAAATGGCTCAATCTTCGTCGGATAATTCTGCAATCTTTGTGGAAGACGCTGCTGTAATGGGTAATATCAGACCATTATATTGCTGCACCACCAAAACAGATGCTGAGGTTGAGAAATCTGGAGAAGTAAGCAGATTGCCTATTGGACCCAGTTCTGGACAATCAGTCCTTCCATTCAAAGATGCAGCCACTTGACCGTGTGGAGCTCGTCCCACCAATATCAGATTGCACCGGCTAAACTCGCGAATCACATTCACAGTTTCAGCTGCATTTCTCACTACTCTCTCTTCATATCTGACTGAACCATCATCTGATATATTTTGCTTGAATTCTTCAAGAAATTCATCTTCATTGGGGTTTTCATTGATATCAACTACAACATTCTGTGCTGCAGTCTCCGGGCTTGCTAAGAAGTGAACGACGACTAAACTGATACCAGGGTGCTCTGCCATGCGCTGTCCATAAGCAAGAGCCTCACAATCATCGGATCCTCCGAAGAACAAGACAGTTACAACGGAGGAGACGTTGCTCGCTGATACCTGGCTGCTTCCACCAAGCCCGCGGTCTACAAGGATTCCTACTGAGCACGGTGCACGTGCAAGAAGCCTTCGATTGACCCACCTGAAATCGTTTCGAGTTGTCTCCAATGTTCCATCAAACTTCTGGTGCTTGTGGAAGGGGACAATGATCATGGCCACTCTTTTTCTTTCGGCACTTGTGCAAATATCCTCGTGTATATCAGACATTGCTGAGATTGCTGTCATTGCCCGGATAGTAACCTTACTTAGCTGCTGAAAAGCGTCGAATGCAACGACAATTTGATTGCCATCTGAGAAACGCCCCTTATTCCAAAAGGGCAGCCCATTTTTCCGTGCCTTGTGGACCATTAATATTGCGGAAGGCCTCTCGGATAGCTCCATGAGGTGCATAGCATAGACACAAAGCCCGTCTCTCTTCTCTATTCCACGTGACGCCTCAATGAGATTGATGACCGAGGGGATGTTTCTTGAGCTGTGGAAACAGGTCAGAACCCGGAGTTGGCTGTTTCTATCTTTCCTCTGAATTGTTCTATACTTGTACTCGGCTTTGCTCATTCTTTTAGCTGGCTTATAAACAGCCATCACTGAAGGAGTTGTGATGAAGGTTGTAACAATAGCCATCAGAACCATGATAGCAAATGTTTGATCATTCAACACCTAAAATAGTAAACCACTAAAACTGTCAAGACTCAAGAATAGAATAACATACTATTGGAATGGTATCGTATTGATTTGAGGATAATGAGCACAATTTACCTTTCTGTCTTTACCAATATTAAGGACAATGAGCTCCACCAAGCCTTTAGTATTCATTAGGAATCCCAGAGCCACAGCCTCCTTAAAAGGCACTCTGCAAAGCGTGGAGACAACTACGGTTCCAAGAATCTTTCCAAAGCAGGCTGTAAAAATGACCAACACAAGAAGACCCCACGACTGAACCCCTTGAATTGTGGCTACATTGGTCTTTAATCCACTCGAGACGAAGTACAATGGGAGGAAGAGACCGGACACTAGATCCTCCACTTTTTCTACCAGAGCACCAGCAAATGGTCCATCTTTTGGAACAAGAATTCCGACAATGAAGGCACCAAAAAGTGCATGAATTCCTATAGAATCAGTGACAAGACCAGCTGCTAAAACAGAAGCTAAAATAGCACACACATACAGCTCATCCACTGGCTCTCCCTCAGGGCAACGTTGTGCCATCCATTTAAAGACTGGTGGCACAATGAATGCACAACAAATAACGAAACCACACCCGCTTAAAAAGACCCACAAGGAAACAAGGGGAGAACCAGTACCAGAGAGTGCAATGGCAAGAGCAAGAAGAATCCATGCTGCAACATCGTTGACTGCTGCGGCTGACATAGCCATTCGACCAACATCAGTGGTTAAGAGCTTGAGTTCAGCCAAGATACGGGCCAAGACAGGGAAGGCAGTGATACTAAGGGCCACACCCATGAAAACAAGAAATGGAGCTTTATCCACGCCTTGAGAAATAGTTTGTCGAAGGACAAATGATGTGCCTATTCCTAATGCAAAGGGAAGGCTAATTCCAGCAAGTGCTATTGCCATAGCATTCTTCCCAGTCCGACGAAGGGACTTTGGGTCTAACTCTAGGCCCACAAGGAATAGAAAGAAGAGGAGGCCAAGATTGGCTAAAGTATCTAATACTGTGAGGCTTTTGGATGGAAAAACTGTATTCAGAAATGTTTTAT
Source organism: Pelargonium myrrhifolium (assembly GCA_036897405.1). NCBI lineage: Eukaryota > Viridiplantae > Streptophyta > Magnoliopsida > Geraniales > Geraniaceae > Pelargonium > Pelargonium myrrhifolium. The sequence continues at coordinate 12,746 of JAYMTK010000763.1, forward strand.
TGCGCCCCAGAGCTGATGGACCAAGTAGTATTCCTCCCTGCAAATGGAAAAATAAAAGTTACTCTCCCCTGTACATACAAATAAACCTTTCAGAAAAGAAAATGGAAAGAAGAATATATATTTCATGCTAAAATCCATATTTGATTCAGGGGGTTATGCAAGGGCTCTCCTGGCATTCAGAAAAGGCAGCCACAGATGGTAGGATAGTTTTATGAAGTCTATATTCATCACAATAATGAAACACAAACAAGTGCAATTTAGTTCCCTTCTCAAGACACAATAACTATAACCAGTGGAATTGTGCTAGAAAGACAAAACCAATGCAAGTTAATTTGAACCAGATCCAAGACTTAGTTTTCAAGTAATATTTAAGTGTAATGTGACTAACAGAGTAACAGAGTACATAGTTAACAAAAACAGAAAAGCAATACAAAAATCACATTGACTACAACAGATTATATATGAAATTCTAGATGAATACTATATAAATAGAACAGCTGACAAGATTTCCACAGCTATATTTTAAACTTAGCTGAGAGGGGAAAAAATCATTATTCATCAACCATTTGGTCAGAGGTGCCGAATGAATTCAATTTTTGGCTAACTAAGAGGAAAACCCAAGATACGAAAATCTTTAATCAAATGCAAACAAGGAAAATACATGGAAACAATCAAGGGACTTACTAAGATCTCTGCAATTACACGAGGTTGTCTAAGAGGCCTTAGGAGAAAGGCGAGAACACGCGTTACCACGACAACCAGGCAAATCTGTAAGATGGCAAGAGGTAGTGCATGTTCAAGAGGATTATCCCCTTGGAAGACTCCATCAGATGTAGCCGTCATGGGCTTCGGACATGAACTTCCAACTGTAGCATTTGATGCCATGTTTCAGCAGAACTTGGACAATTTTCAGCACTGCAGAATATCATAAATCATAAGCTGGGTAAGGTTGTATATTCATTTACTGTTTACAAATCTCATGGTGCTCACTGTCACTTATGGTAACCTTCACACGTCTTAATTCTAATAGTCAATCAAAGGAAAACTGCAAGAAATCAAATTAGAGATTGCATTCATTAATTGTCTACCAAAATTTTGTAAACAATTACATGCCTGAATCAGCAATCTTTCTATACTTATGATAAGCTAAATGTTCAAGAAATTGACAATTACAGTAAACAACTAGCCAATTTCAATTTTTGAACTTTAGGAAATTCATGGACCATAGGCCATTCATTCTAAAGTGCAGATTGTGAACCTTTTTCTATATAAAGGACACCATTAAGCAAACTTAATTGCTTTAATGACCAGCTAATGAAAGAAAACTATATATTTCATAGAATAATCTAGAACCATACATTTAATACCTTTTAAAATCACTCCCTACAAAATTCAAATTCTTTCTTATTCATACACATCTATGAAAGGAAGTTATTAGACTGATATGGGAAAACAATAATAAGGTCATTCCTTTTCACACTTCAGAAATTCAACAACTTCCACATTAAAATGTTTGGATGAGCCCATAAAACCTGACACAAATAATGCAGCGAGTTTCTAGGAAAGTCAGCTCTTTCTAATTTTCTTAGCAACCAAACAAAGAACTTTCCAAAAATATATATATTTGCCCAAGATAACAATAAGTTTGACCCAATTAAATGAAAATCAACATAATGTACCAACAAAGTGTAGATACACTGTACATAGTTGCAAGTAAAATCTTTATGGTTTAGTATACACGGCGAGAGGGGAAAAAAGAAAAGGAGAATTCCACGGATCTAACGATGCAAAGTGCAAAGGCAGCAAAATAGATTTGACAATCAACTACATACATATAAAAGTTTGTATATTTTCCAAATACCCCGTGAATTGAATCATTACAAAAGAAAAGAAAAATTACAATAAAGTTATTGCACAGAACGTGACTTTCGAAGGATTTAAATCGTTGAAAATAGCATGTTAATGTCATGCTCTCTCAAAAGACAATAATGCCCCCTAAAGCTCGTCCAAAATACACAAGTTCAGAAATTGGTTTTCCTCATAACTAAATAAATCAATCACTTGTCCTGCGAATGTGAAATCAAATAAAACCAGAAATGAGAAGAAAACTACATTAGAACCAAATTCGATTCTATTTCAAGTTTTCAGAGACTCAAAACATTAATACGTACTGGAAACAAGAAATTATTGCCAAGTGTACATGTGCTTATTAGATGCTTCGAAATCGATGAAAACATTTACTATCAAGGAAAGCCAAATCGACGATGAGATTCTTCAATTTTCTATCCGTTTCCTTCAGTTTCTCAGTAACCAAACAGAGATGCGAAATGCAAAATGAGAGTAAATAAGCTCATCCTCACCTAGAAGTGAATTTCGCTTGGAAAAATTGGACGAACAAGCTGATCAATCGGCTCTTGACGCTTCTATTATCATAATCTTCGTCTTCTCTGCCATTGCTTGAAGCAACTGAATTAAATTTCTAGAGCAAGTCACCAGAACATGAGAGAGATGTTCAGAGAAGCAATGTCAGTGCCTGAGACGGACTTTGACGTAGAAGACCGCGAGAGAGACGGAAGAGTTACAATTTTGTAACGAGAAGGCTTTCACATTTTATAGAGAACCGCGGCAATTGTGAAATATCAATTATGCCCCTTACTTTGTTTTTATAGAAATCAAGGATGATTTTTTTTTTAACATTTAATTTATTAATTTTTATTAATGTGTTTTGCAACATCACATCTATATTCTTTTTTTAGCTATACCATTCACATCAACAATTAATTAGAACAAAAAGAATCTATATTGACATAAATAAATAAATAACATGACATTAATAACTAATTTAACAATTATTGAAAAAAGTTAACACAATTGTGAATTAGGATTTTGTGAAGAAACTTTAGTTGATTGAGAATTGATTTGAATAGATTTGTGATAAAAATTTGAGAGAATAAGGAGTGAAGTATGTGAACATTTTTTTATATCAAGTAATGGAATAGGTTAATGTTTATAGTGTAAAATAATTAATTTAAAAATAAATAAATTGCTCTAATTATCCTTCTATTTCTCTAAAACAGTAAAATAATTAAGCATGTATACCCTAAAAGAAATTTTTATCTAGTCTATCAGACTCTTTCCTGATTTTGAAAATTAAACAAACGTCTCCAAAAAGAACTTATTTGTTCTAATCCTTTTAATTTTTAATCACCTTATCTCGAAAATGCTAAAATCAAATTAATGGATAAAATTATTTTAAATAAAGCAATCTAAATTCCCTGTATCAGGTTATTTTTTCTTATTTTGTTATCAAATAATAATCAAGTAATTAGTAAAAGTGTTATCAAATGTTAATTTGAATAAATAAACATAAATGGGTAATTTAGTCAATCAAAACAAAATAAGATGAATTCATCTATTTTAGAGATATACTAGTATTTGTCGGCATTTATGTTAAAACACACAACATAATTATTACATAAAAAATAGTAGTAATTTTTTTTTTTTATCAATTTCTTTAAAATTGAAACTGATGAGTAGGAGAGTTGACGAATCAAAAGATCGTATGACGTTGACTGTGGAGTTGCCCAAAAAAGATGGAGAAATAAAAGTTAGAAAAAAAAAAAAGTCAGCTGTGTTGCATATATGTTGATTCAAAACTGAAATTATGTACCACTTGCTTTGCTTCATTTAATGTATATGCAGTGATACAACAATTAATATGCATTGCATTGCATTGCATGGCCTCACTGTCATTATCTTTTTCTCACGAAGATTCCGAGCTAGCTGACTTTTACGCTATGTATTTATATTATTGGTTCATTAATATACCGTGTAGATGGAGGAATATACATTATTTTAAGATCATCTTCTAAACTTTTCGACTTGCTTTGTATAAACTATCAATATCTTTTTATTAAAAGAGTAGTAATAATAATGTGTACGTTCTTCACGATACAGTGAAGGGCCGGGCGAAGATAAGCTTTTAGCATTTGCATCAATCCTATATTGAATTTCATACAATATTGGACTGCATGTTAATTACTTGCCACTTATGATCACACACACATACAATTGATAATTGTTGACTTATCAACTGGTCTCGCACCCGCTCAGATACTATTTGTTCTGAGATTATGACTTTCGTGCCAAAGGTTTTAATTCTACTATGTGTCTATGTGTAATAAAGTTGCTAAATTATTAATGTTCGAACAAACAAATACATTTTTTAACCACTTGAACAACTTACTGTAACTGCATACATTTACAAGTTACACTTTACTTTTACTTGATCTTCTAACTTGATCACAATATCACTTCCTTTTAAGAAAATAAATCTATTACATAGGTCTCTCTTTAAGAGTTAAACAAACGGAGAACATTATTATTATTATTATTATTATTATTATTATTATTATTTTGTGGTTCTCACTTATTTTAAAGATATTATTGACTCTTTTCGCCAATATGCATTTCCCGTAATTTAAAAATAAATTATAATTATAAAAGTTAGATACTTAGCTATTAATATTTAATTCCGTCATGCTCCATATGAATGCATATACACTCACGAGAGTAATTAAAACTTTGAACTATTTACAAGTCAAGCAACTACATTATAATTACCATTTTAGTCAATTATGTGGTCATTAGTATATACACGTAAAGTAATGCAAGTGTGATAATATATCATTTCTTAACCTTAAACAATAAGAAAACAAAATGAAAAGACTCGTGGGAAGTAATATGGCATCTCACAACATTATTAGTATTAGTATTTAATATTTTTAATTAGTTAAAAGAACGATCACTAACATGGGTTGACCACAACGTAAGGGCCAAAATCCTTAGCCAACCAACAAACACCTTACAGCCATGCTCGTCTTTTTGTTTCTTAAATCTGAATGAAAAGGGTACAAATGGTTATATTTATTTAGAAGCACCATTAACAATGGGACCCATAACTCATTATCGTCATTTTAAAATTACAAAGAACAATGAACTCTGCCATAATCACTTTTTCCCACTCCTAGTTTCTTTCGTCTCTGGCCATTCAATATTAAACATGTCTAACTTTCTAATCAACGGTGTTTATTATCGGTTGAAATTTTAAAATATACAGCTTCACCTATTAATGTGTTATTAAAAGTGTTATATTACAATGTCTATGAACAATGGAGCAAAGAAATATTGTTTGACTAAACAGTGTCTCTCGTTTCATTGGAGACATATTTGTTACATGAATTATCAACTCCATAGCTTCAATTAATATTTGTGAAAGAGGAGAGAGAAAAACTCTAAAGTAGCATCTTTTTGGCACCATATTGTTACCAATTTTTGTGTCAATTAGTGCATGGCAGACCATTCATAGTAAATATCAAATACATAGTTATGGACAATACTAGTTAATTGCGCGTGCGTGTGTATATATATATATATGTCGACAGATTGTTAAATGGGTCAACCCGTGCAATATAATTGATGACGATCTAAACTATAACAACTCGATCAATCTATATGTATATGAAATATTAGGTCATCCTAATGAATATTATGTTGACAAAGTTTGAAGAAAATAACATTATAATGTATGTGAGGGTTTTTGAATTTAATTTTTCTTCACTTCATTGCTTACTAACAGTTTGAGTTTTGATTAAAAAAATATATAATTAAAAAAAAAAGTTTGAGTTATTGAAAAGGCCATAAGGCCCATAACATGCACGGCTTAAACACTCAAATAATTAATAGTAGGCCACAACTATTTAAGCCCATTTGTTACACAACAAATTTGCTTCACAAATTAGATTCCACATCCATGTATAATTGATAATGATATAGCTAGATTGGCCCAATTCACGGGAATAAAATAATACTACTATGATAATGAAAGTAATAAATACGGAGTATTTAATTTATTTTAAATAAAATACTACTCAGCAACTCAGCATCACGTGTTCTACAGTTATCCATTCTGAAATTTACACAGTAACCTTTCTTCTCGATTTAATTTACATGGTTACAAATTGTAGAATGTTTTGTCGTTATCTGCGTAAATAATGGAGTAACGTTTAGCTATTAGATAGTCAAATAAAATGACCTTTGTATCAAAATGTTTATGCGTATTATAAATAAATAAAAAAGACACATGTGGTCCCTATACTTGAATTTATTTTACGGTTAGTCCTCAAGTCCATTTTTTTTTGTATTTTGTTCCTGGACTTGTAAATTTTTTTGGGTTTGGTCCAAATGACCTGCTGCAGCAGGTTATTGGTTCCACGTCAGCAAAAACACCCATTGTAGCGTCGCCACGTCATCCACCTCCGCCACCTCAGCAAGTCCACCTCACTCCTTCCTCTTCATTTGTTCTTCGTTTATGGAAATTCCAGATTCCGACTGCCGAAATCTGGAATTTCCAGATTAAAAAAATAAAAATCACAAGATTTGAACAGGTAAGCATAAACTCACAAAGATACTGTCTCAAGGACCATGAATAGGAACAACACACAATCAACAGAACAAATTAACATTTGAACAGGGAGCGAAAAGATCACCTTGATTCTGCTAGATATTTGGGCGCATTAGACATGCTTTCCATGCCACCAGCTACTTCTGCTTCTGCTAGATATTTTGCCGCTGGTGGCTTGAGCAGCCGGTAGTCTCTCAGCCGGTGCAGACTCCG
>JAYMTK010000764.1:0-19417 GCA_036897405.1 Pelargonium myrrhifolium
TAAAATTAACGGGCAAAATGGACGGAAACACAATTTGGATCTAACAGGGTAGTTACATGAAGAAAAAAAAATTCTTTAGGGTAGTAACATGATAAATTGGAATCTAATAGGGTAGTAACCTGTAGTTACCCCTTTTTTTATTATTTATTTAATTAAATGTATTATAAATAATTCTATCATTCCGTGCAACGCACGGGGCATAAACTAGTGGAAACATAAAGAGAGAACAGAAGAATATCCCAGAATGCTTTTTGGTTACAAGCCACCTTGCTGGTTCTCATTACGATTTGTTATTTTCACATGTGACTATCCAATAATACATTTTATCCAAGTTCTAATGTTAGCAAACCAAAAGGTTTATTTTATCTTTGGAATCACCATCACATTTCAATTCAGTTTCAATAATCAGAAGTTCTCATTTCGTGAACAAATGAAAGTGATAGGATAGAACTTCTATTCAAATGGAAAAAGAAAAAAAAGAAGAGTAAAATTGGATTAAGGGGAAGTAATATTAAGCCTTGAGAGCAAGAGAAAGTTCTATGAAATCCAGGACAATCAAAAAGTAGCCAAGAAATCAACAAACCTGGATCATTCCCAATATAATTTCCAGCCCTTCATACTCACGAACGGCACCAGCTATGGCAAACTCAATTTCTGGATCTTGAGATTCTTCTCTATCTTCCTCTAATTCTTTAATCATAGGCTCAGTAGCTTCTCCGTCTAAGCCCTGGAAATTGTCCCAAAAAGTATGTCAATGATGGCTATGAACCATTGAATATTTATCATAATTTCACATATACATGCCATCATGAAAATATTAATGATGGCTATGCACAAATAAGGACAGAATTACATTGCTGGCGTTTGAAGTGGACTTTGCTACAAGCAAAAACTTGTAATAGTAAAAATGTCAAAACAAGAGTCATAAGTTATGAATTCAAACCTGAAGCCGGTAAGTCACCGTCATAGGTGAGCAGTCTCTTGCAGATCCAGTAGCATTAGAAGATAATAACGATGCATTAGCCATGGAATTTGAAGATTGATTACTTGACTTTTTCCAGACTTGCTCGTAAACTTGAGCGATGCTGAGATCAAGAGATATGATATTTCCAGCTACCAGCAACTCCATGCCATAATCATCTTCAAGAAGACCTAATAGATCCAGTTGATGGCAGATTTTGTTTTTAACATCACGCATCAGTGGACCAATCTCAGCACTGGAATACGGATTCTTGGTCATTGAGCCCCTGATAAATTCTTCTTGGGTGTGCGCCTTGTTTAAAACCAACAGATATACAGACTCTGGTTTTGATGGACAGATCAAATTGCAGAGCTGCTCTAGGATAAACTATACATAGAATAAAATTTCAGTCAAAACAAGAGAACAAAATAATAATAATAACAATAACACACTTGAAAAGGACAGAGAAACAATACATCCTTATAAATAAATAATTAAAGATGAAGAAAAACAAATACAGCCAGATTATGCTTTCAGAATATAGGCAAAGGTATTCCTTTTCACATAATAAAATTCTAGCCAAGTAGACTAACTATGACCTACTTGAATGAAGTCAGAGAAAATATAGCTATATCATGCTTTCAGATTCGCTCAAGATTATAACATCAGAAACAGTAGCATATGCAATATTTCAATTAAGTTCAACAGATTATCAAAGGAACGCGCAAAGAGACAGGTAAAAAGAATATTTCTGAATTAAAATCTTGAGAATGATGCACTAAAAATTAAATAGAGATAACAATAAAACAGTTCCGTGACTGAATTAACAAATTTGGATACTAAGTAGGACAATACCAAACAAGTTCGGCCTTTTCTTTCCTCTCCATGGGTTTGCAGACCAGATATACAGGCCCTGATGAACTGCCGTTTGTTTTCACTACTTTCAAGCAGAAGACTATCCAAAAGATCTTTCAGAAGCCGATTACAATCACTAATTAACTTTGTCTTTTGCACTATCAAGCCGCGAATGACAATAAGAGCCTCAAGGACGTCAGACAGTAAATTTTCACGCATAAACCTGACATCGAAAATCAGATTATGTGAAAAAGATGAACCAATAAATAGAACTCACATAACAAATTCAGCACGAAGTTATACCTGGACCTAATATTGGGAACCTCTAAGAATTTCCCAAGGAGTTCTATGAGCTTGTGAAGTATGAATCCCTGTGAGATATCAATATGCAGGCTCCTCTCTAGAGATTTAATATTACCAACTTCCTGAGTAACTAGCTTACAAATTGTACTTAGACAACCCTGAACAGTGAGGAACAACCGAGCATCCTCTGAATCTATCATCTTAAAGAGCAATTCAAAATATTCAGCTGCACTTTCACCAGCAGAAAGGGTTGCTGGTAACAAACCCATTAGCAAATTCAATAGCCGGTATCGTCTTGATGAACTTTGAGCACATAGTAAACTAACCAGCATGCACATCTCTGACCTTATAGACTGAGAACAAGCACTCAGAATAAGTTCTGTAACCCACGATCCCAGCTCAAATGCTGATAAATCACTTTTAGCTCTCTTAAAAGCACGCCGTTTCCATCTAAGTGCATATTTAAGAGCCAGGTAGTCATTTCTCTGGGCTCGTGACCTCTGTCCCGAACCTTTTACTGCTTGAGATACCTTGTATTGCCTTCTAACAAAATCAAGATATGATGCTCCCTTTTCCCACTCTGAATAGCTCAGTAACTGAATGTCCTGAGTCTTGTGAGAAGCATCCCAATTTTTTTCCAACGACTCGGACACAGACTTACTCCCACTTAAAGAACCAGAAGTGTTCAAGCTATTTTCATCCTTTGTCTGTGAACCAGAAGCAGATTTTCCCCCACCTTGCTCTTTGTCAGCAGCATCAGGTTTTGGAGGAGTACATGCCTGAGATACAATTCTCAGACAAGGAAGAATAACATGCTCAGATATGGCAGGATGTTTGGCACCCAAGTTAATGGAAGAGAATAACAACTGGAAAACAATTCGTAGTCTTGATTCCCAGAACTCATCTGCCAGAGAACAGACTTCTGAAAGCAACAATAACTCCTCACGAGTAGCCACGGCAATGTCCATGGAGCGGTGGTGCTCAAGGCAGTACATCACTTTTTTCTGGATTAAGCTGTTCAACTCAGTTACTGCATTTATGTCACCTTCAGAGAAAGCGCAGAGTACTGCTCTGGCTTGGATACGAGCTGCTTTTGGACCTTGATGAATATTATTTTCAAACAACTCAGATAAGATGCCGGAAGCAACAAGTTGCTTCTTAGAATTTGGATGCTTAGATAGTACTTCTAATATTTCAAGACACTGAGTGACGAATGTAGTTGCACAGCCATAGCAGTTGTTCGGAGACCTAGAAATTATGAATCTAGAGGAAGCTACTGCATTATCAGATTGTTTCTGGTGCAAGTAACTCATTAAAACCCGACGAAGCCCTTGTAGTGTCTGTACACTTTTGCTCACAGAATCAAATGCTGCTTTGCACTTTTCACCATATAGCACACCAAGAAGAGCAATCTTACGGTTTATCTTACAAGAAGGTCCAGGTAAAGAGACCATCATTTGCTGGACAGAATCCTTCTGCTGGGAGTCCATTTCATTTTCGCCAATGCTTGATACAATTTTTAGAAGAGGCTTCTTAAAACCTAAAAGTTGCTGATATCTACGATGAGCATTTTCTGATTCAGACTCTATAGCTGCCAAACCCCTCTTCATATCATCATCATTTTCCATGTTATCAAAAGTAAAGCTCGGTTTGGCCATGAAGTTGAATTCAAAACGACCGTATTTGCTATACCCACACTCATTGCATAGAAAAGAATCCAAATTCTCATAATTGATGTTGCGACATTGCCTGCATTGATATGCATTCTCATGGCAGTTGCTACAAATCCCATGTCTATCTGTGACAGGTCGACTGCAACGTGGGCATTGCAATGGCTCGAGGGATAAAGCCTGAAGATTTTCATAAAAGGAATCCAGCTCAATCATAAAGTTACAAGCAGTGATTGGTATTGGGAACTCTACTTTTAGCTCAGTCTGATTGAAAGCAAGATGACAACTCTTAGCACGCTTCCATAAGGACCAGTTATTCTTCAATTCTGACAAGTCAGCCACAGGTCGATTGTTGTAATAAAGGTTCAAGACTTTCACAGATTTGGACTTGCGAGCATCGTGCACATTCATGGTCACAGACTGGATGGTATAACTTCCAGTGCATTTTACAATGATTCGGTTGTCAGTGAACTTTGTTTCAGATTTCAAGCTTTCCAGCTTCATTCTACTATAAGGAACCTCAGGAGAACTGCAGGCAACACAAGGTTCGCTCTCAAGATAGTAGCCATCAAATTCCACCAGACCACTGAGAGTGTTATATATGCGCGAATTTGGATGATTGGCTAAGAGCTCATTTTGCAAATGTAGTGTCTCAAAGATGCATCTAATGACTTCAGGGGTCAAGCATCGGCCTACAAGTTCAGTACTCTGTTGCTTTGAATTGATATCTGGGGCCTTTCCCAGCAACCAAGTGACAAGCTCAGTATACTCAACAATGTTTTGACCATACATAGGAAGGGATTTTACTTTCTGCAAGAGAGTCAGTAACATGTTCTCCTTGAATGATTGTTTTGCATGATGCCAGACACCATAGAGAGTGTTCTTTGCCTCTGCACGCACAGAACTTGAATTCCATTCTAGTAAAAAACAATCAATGAACTCCCTCAAGACATCACCACTTTTATCAGTGAAGATATCTACAGCCGCTTCCATATCCAAATAGGACTTTTCTGAACCAGATTCAGTTCCATCTTCTCCTTTCTTCTTCTTTTTTGATTCCAGAGATTGTGAACCGGATTTGTTTGAACTCGTTCCAGTGTCCACGGCTTCAGCTTTTGGCAAAGATTGGTTCATATCCCTTCCTGAATAAAATGCTAAATTTAAAAGCTTAATGGTCTGAGTAACAGACTCTTCCCCAAAATAAAATACACCATTCATTAGGAAGGGCAAAATATCTCCATGCCTCAAGCAGTACTTCTGCCAATTACGGGGGCGTGCTGTGGCTACATCAGCCATGGTTGACAAGCACTTCACTATCTTCACACTTCTCTCGTATGATAAAGGATTCTTAAAACCACCAGATTTGTTTACGTGTTTGTGAAGTCTCTTCACCTCACTAGAAAACTGCCAAGAATCTCGAACACTGTAATAGTGAGTTTTGCTTCCACAAAGATGAAGAAAAAGCCTCCTTGCATACCTCCTAACAAATGTAGTATGAGGATTGTTTATGTAGCTGCAGAGAACATCTTGATATCCTTCCAGCTTCAAATCCTTACCCAAGGAAATTTTGTAGACTTTCTCCTTCTCCCCAGTCTTGTCTTGCTTGTCAGGACGGACCAAGCTGTACACCAGTCGGAAAGCATTCTCTAACAATAGCCGGTGATAATCCATAAAAATATCTGTGCGGTGGGCTCTCACATAGGAATCTGAAAAGAATGGAGAGAAATTACCAGCAGGTAAGTCTCTTCGTACTGTTAGTAGAGCCCCACACCCAGAACCAGGATTCAAACCATGTGCTGTTTCAAAATTAATAGTAGGAGACTTGAAAACATTAACCAGCTGCTGCAGAATATCCATTAGATAACTAACAAAAGCCTGCTGTCGAAGTGAACTGCAAGCTCGAACCAACTGGGATGCAAAGTCATTTTTTTCCTGATCATCCAGGGATGACTGGACAACAACAGAAGTTGATGAAATCTGGATTACACTTTTATCGTGAGTGTCTGAAATCCCATTTGATTTTGAAGCGGAACCATCACTCCCTGGTTGATGCCAGTTGCGGAGCATCAAAGTGAAGAACATGAAGACAAGGATCGCAACCTCCCCAAATGAAGAACGGGTTCTAGCTATTAGCGGTTTGTTGAGATTTATCTCATTCAGGAACCATTTAATTAATTTCTCCAAATCTAGGCTTTCAGGCTTTGAGCTGTCAATGAAGGGTCCACCAATAGCCGATGATAATCGGTAGAAGAGTTGCATTATAGGAACAGCCCGAACCCCAGAAGTCGATTCCATCCATCCTTTCAACTGTTCAAGAAGTTCAGAAAGCAGCAAGGAATTCACAGCTCTTTTGGAAGCAGAAATTGAAACAGGGTCGGTCACTGAAGCAGAGAACTGCCCAGATTCATTTGGTTCCAAGACATGGATTGATGGAGCAGAACTCTGCATGCTCACATGTGCAGCCAGAGGCAACAAATTTGAATCACTTGCATCATCAGTAGAGAAGTGCATCTCATTGCCGTCTCCTCCTATAGATTCCACTTCTATTGGGATTGCAGTCATAGGATGATCCCTAGAATGAGGTGGAGGAAGACGGTCTGCATCTAGCACTTCATAGCATGCCTCACATAAATCAAAATCAGGACAAATGGTACAATGCCATCTCCGCCTTAATATAGGAACAGTGGAGCAACCGTCGCAACAATATTGAACTGATGAAGTTATCGTATCCTCATCAATCACAACTTGTGCATTTCCTCCAGATGATTCAGGAGGCACAGAAGAAGATACCGCATTCTCCACAGCATCATCTGTAGCCAACATAGTTTGCTTTGGGAATGGGACCTGAAGCAGTCTTGAAGATATAGCCAAGCTGAAAAACAAGAACAAAATAGAAATGAGAACATGAAGATCACAATTTAAAGAAACTGTAGCACAACAGGAAAACAAGTACCTGCTGGAAGCTTGAACAGCTTCATTGGAGGAACATAAAAGCTTCTTGAATAAAACAACAGCAGGAGCAACAGACCGTCCCCCTGTATCCTTTCCATGTAAAGCCAGACATTCAGCATAACAGTAAATCAGATCTACAGAGGATATAACAATGTTATTCATCGTCTGCGTGTCTGGCTGTTCCAGATCAAAAATTCCCCATAGAACTTGCATAAGCCCATCAACAACTTCAGAACCTACATCATGAGAGGAATAAACAGCAGTATTTATCAAGTTGAAGGAAAAGGACATATTTTATCCAATTAAAAATAATTAAAAATTTAAAACAATTATGTTATTCATTGTAGTGAAATACAGTCAAATATTTAATGCTCCTCTGTTCCATAATAAGTCAATAACCATCCACTTTACTACTGAAATGGACGTTCCACGATAACTGTCTAATTTCCTTATATTGATAGTTATTTATAGTTAGTTTTCCAGTAATATGCTCAAACTCGTTAGTAACAAAATTTTAGAGTTGGTTACACCAGGGGCACAACTAAAAGCCAATCAAAATAGTTCTTGAATTTTTTTAGTAATACAAAAGAGTGTTATTGTGGCATAGAGGAAGTAACCACCATTGCAGTCTCATTTTCTAGATTATGGCTTAAACTCTATCTGAGGAATAAAGAAGTTTATCGACTTAAAAAAAAAAAGAATATGGATAGAGCACTGATGCACTTATATAACCAAGTACAGCATGAAAATTCTATCATGCTCCACAATATCGAAAAATGATCTAACTTAAAATGGCTCATATTAATTCTTCTAGTCTAAAAAACATCAGATCAGAACTGTTATTAGATATGGCTAAAACAAGGACAAAATGTAGCCAGCAATAACAAAATCAAAATGCAAGACAATATTTTTATGATGAACATTTGCAAATACGAAAAAAGCATGGAGCATAGTTGGTCCAGTCTTCTTGCACTGGTTCAATTGGTGAATTTCTGTAGTTCAAGTTACTCTTGCTTATTCCAAAGTACTCCAAGCAGCTATTTTTGTCATTTATTTGCAGTTCTCATAAACTCTCACTTTCTCTTAATCATTAATTCAAAAATAGAACACAAACTCCACCCCATTTTAACCCTAATGTTAAGTTTGAAAAAAAGGACAGCAACAATACAAACTAGCTAGTGAACAAGTAATAGAGAAGGCATGTTATGACTCAGTTAGACGTTATTATGTGAAAATACCATTCATCTCCAGAAAAGTGGCTAAATTAGACCGGCGGTGCAATGCAATCTTAGAGACAGCACGCATCTGGGATGTAAACTCTTCAATGATCCATCCTCCAGTAGCACCACCAACTCCAAGCCTTGAAGATAGCGCAGAGGTAGATTTCACAACCCCAAGAAGGCGCATTGTGTCTTTAACCTAAGAGAGAAATTCATATATAGACATCAGAAGATGTAGACGTGTATGTGCCAGAGTAAATAATTATGCAATTCGACACAACAACAAAAATTACCTAGGAATGAAAAAGAAACATGGACTTGGTTTATTACCTGGTAATATATCTCCCTCTTAGGAAACACAGCCTGAAGGACATGACAAGCAGTGGCCTGTAACAAGGGTTCCCTGTCACTTTCAAATATTGTCTCAATTAACTGCTTGCACTTGAGTTTGGTCAACTCCAGTTTTCCTTCCTCAGCTTTCAAGCACCCTTGTGGCCTACACAATGAATAAAATCTAGATAGAAGCTTAAGTCCATCAGCTACCACTTGCTCCTGAACAGAAGCAGACTGTATGGACCGACATTTTTTCCCAGATGCTGCACGCAATGAATTGCAACCGAGGGCACGAGCTTCCATGTCCAAAACTTGATCCATTTTCTCCTTCCAACCAAACTCATCTTTAGCTCTACCATACACCTCAAGTGCATCTATTCGAGGTAATCCTGAGCCATTGAAGGTTGGACCAAGTGAAAGAGTAAATTCCTCATCAGCAAGGAGTGACTCGGCAATTGTGAAAGGTATGTCATACCAAGAACGCATTCCCTCGTCTAATTTAATCACCCTCTGGAATATGGTAATATCAGATGGTATGTGGTTTGCTGAAGTGTTCCCAACGTGAACTCGAAAACCAACCATGACAATATCAGGATTTGAATTGGAGACAGTTATCTGAGGTGAAAAAAAAAAAGTTGTCACCACAGAAGCATAAAACAAAACACGACAATAACAAGATTTGAATTAGGCTCCAGGGGAAAAGAAATATTATGACCTAGAAATGTTCAAATTATATTCCAAGAAACACTGATCCTTTCAATACCAAATGATAAATGAGAGCTTGGAATAAAGCAGAAAGAATAAGAAATATGAGACACCCCTACATGTTTGTCAAAAGAAAATGGAAGGTTTCAGAGTAGATTGCTAATCCAACCCTATCCCATCAGACAGATCCAAAACTGGTTTTCAAGTCTTTTACTGAATAAGTCATATTCCCCTATTTTATAGAGCTGATAATGGTTTAGTCAGCTCACCAACTGTACCAATCAAAACCTGGTCCATGATGATCCCCAGAAGTATATATTGCACATTCACATTTAGAAATCCAACTTCCTCTAAGGTTCTAAGATATCGCTTCTTAAGCTCTCTATTTAACTCCCCCCATATTGGTATCAAAATCACTTGCATAATTGAACTTGTAACATAATCAAAAGATGGTTCTACCACCGAATTGAATTATGATCATTTACACAGTCATGTGCATGAAGATAGACTAACTACTGATAACAGAGACATTTCAAGACAAATCATCTGATAGGGATAATTAATACTAATTCTAGCAGGGCTATATAAAATGTAATCAGAAAACAATGTAACTAGATATAAAATATTAGCGAAACTCTGAAAAGAAACAACAAGCATGTTCAGTTTCATCAATTAAGGTAAAAGAATCAGCATATCAAAACCATCATCAGGTATATTATACCAGTCTTACTGTAACTATACCTTAAATCCTGCAGGGCTAGGGCTTTCTAGATATCCATCCTCGGACACCAGGCTCTGCTTTGCTCCTTCAGAATCACCATTTCTGATGGCATCACCACTCAGTTTCACATCTGCAGTAATGCAAACTGTCTTTTCAAAAAAATCAAGGGGAAATTCAGGGTTGGTTCCAGCATAAGCTTTGTTATTTAGTATTCCAGAACCCAACTTTTTAACTTTTTCCGATGCTGCACTTGCATCAACTCCCACTGGAACATGAGAATATATCTGAAGGCTTCCATCATCATGCAAAACAAGACAGTGAATTTTGTCTTTAGATAGAGGCTTGTAAGCAGTTATTCCAACTAATGGTGAGGTTGAACCCACTGCATGCCGCATGTTCTGAGCAATTAACTCATGATCCCCTGCAGACACAGCAAGTGCTGCATTTGATTTCAGACTTGAGAAACAAACAAATAACCCACTGCCAACCTGCAACTCTTTCCAACGATGTAGTCCAGCTGGCCGTAACTTCCCCTCTTGTTCCTCATACACGGAAGACATTTCAGTTAGAGATGTTGCATCAGGACTCAGCCGACCTATCAAAGTAGTGCCGTCTTGATAAGATAAGAAAAGTAATTTATAAGTGGATGAGAAGTATAAAGATGAGCCCTTAGCGTGAATCTCTCGATCCGGAATGTAAATCATTTCCTTCAATGGTGTGGCCCCAACATTAGTCTCTGTTGACAATTCTAACTTGAATAAGTTTCCACGTTCTGAAAAAACAATAAGGAACATCCTTCCATGGGCAACCACAGAGAGTGTAGCATCCACAATCATATCATCTGGTAATGTGAAATAGTGCATGGGGCTGATATTGTCTTGGGACAGATCATATATTTTGACAAACCTGTTGGTAACCACCATCAGCTGAACCTGAGAACCAGGAACCCAGTCCACCCGTCTAATATAAGCACCTTGAAGAGCAAGTTCAATGGCAAGTCGGTCAGTCACTTCACCCCGGGGATTCAGAGTTAGAACTTGGCAATCTTCATAGCCCGCCACAGCAAGATAGTTCTCTACCACAGAGTTGAAAGCAAGATGTACAATTTCAAAGCGAACAATATTTTTCGAAAGAGGCTTAACATTGGTTTTGTCTGCTGTCACAGGTGCAACTGTGGCTTGTCCAATCAACTGCCCAATATCAAAAATAGCTACTTTGTCACCTTCTCCAACAGCTAGTCGACCTCGAATACTGACACTGAGCAAAGATTTGACCAGAGAACCACTAGCTAAATGTGACTTAAGTTCCTTGGCATTAGAATAATCTGCCTTTATCTTTAAGTCGAGTGATCCACTTTTGTAAGCCTTCTTTAATTGGAAGAGATCAACGCCATAAGAAAGCACCTTATTCTCATCCAGTAATATTTTCTTTTCTTTCGAAAGGTTAGAGTCTCTTTTGCTGGTTATAGAAGGCAACAATGAAGAGCAAAGTTCCAAAACATGATCCTCAACATCAAGTTCTTCAAGCAATAATGGCATCTTATCTTGAACCTCTTTTGAAAAGGATAACCTGAAAGAGTTATCAACATCTGCAGTCATATCATCATCCAGATCTGAGTCACTGTCTGGCAGCTGATCTCCTTCCTCTGTGAAGGATAAAAAGGATTGAAAATTACCAGCAGGACGGACAGGTGCACTGTTAGTCCCACTGAATTTACGAGGTTTCAAGCACTGGCAATTGCTACCTCTGACACCACCAGCACCACAATCACAAAAAAACCGACTTGAGCGGGAATAAACAACACGGTGACCCCGATGACAAACTTTAGCACATACAGAGCAACACCCTTTAGATACAGTCAGATCACAAGTATAACAAAAATACCAGTGTTGTTCCATGAAGTTACTGCCGCTGGAGGTAAATGTGCAAACTTGAGAAGCGAGTGCCCTGTCACTGTTACTATCTTCGTCCTCATCCTTGTCTATGCTAGCTGCCTCACCATCAGATGTCCCATCATCTTCATCCTCATCTACAGAAGTTGCATCACATTCAAGAGGCATGGACTCTCCTTCTTCATTAGCAGAAAGAACCAAAGTGTCAGAATTCTTCCTTGATCCAACTGGCTTTGATACCACAGGACCCACCCCAATAGAAATGCTAGACAGTGACTTCCCAGGTGACTTCTCTGGGGCATTTTTACCAGACCCACAATCACCCAACACAGTCCCGAGAAAGCCAAAGAGAAACTTCAACCCTGGAAGCAAGCTCTCATTACTGGACAACTTCTCCATAAGCATCACAATACTCTTGAAAAGCAATTTCATCGAAGTTTCACCTCTTGAAATTTGAACAACAAAATGGAAATAGGACTTGGCAATGTGAATGTCTGAATGCAAAAATGCAGTACTAAGTAATACAAGTGCAGCCTCAAATAAATGGCTATGCAGCTCGCTAGATTGTGATTCAGAAGGTGAAGATACAAGACACAAGATAAAATTCATGGTTGATTCTCTAAGAGAAGCAGAACTTCCTTTTGCACAACTTATTGCACCTGAACTATCCCTCACACAGCCCAACAACCGCTTCTCCAACCATTTGGACAGGTTAAGCATATCCATACTAAGGAATTTCTTTTGAACCTTTTGTTTGAACTCAGGGCAGTGCTCCCCCGATAAGAGATCAATGAAAAAGTTAAGAACCTTCACATTAACTGGTTCAGAATAGCAACTATCCAGAGAATCAACCATAACCAACAAATCACCACGTTGCAGTCCATAAATCTCCTTTACCTGTTCTGATCCATCTTCCACACCAATGTAAAACTTAAAAACGTCAGACTTCAAAGCATCTCTCCTGAGGCTATCCATGGTATCAACAGCCTTGGTCATTATCCAATCATGAATAGAGTTGTCATTGAATTCTCTGGCATTGATGTCTCTCAAATATCCTTCCATGCACTTCATCACAAATAGACTCGTATAGTCTGAACCCTCCAAGCCAGCACTCAAGCTAGCATATATAGCTTCACATTTTACATGAAGGCTTTCAAAGACCCTATCAAACTTGATAGTCATTACCGACTCCATAATTTGATGCAGTGTCTTAGTCTCCAGGCAAGTATCTCCTCCTCTCATATCCTTAACTCTGAGCAGCCCAGCTAAGGTAGAAAGGATCCCTCTTATGCTAAGAATGCTAGAAAGAAGGATTCCACTAGGAGTCTGGAGATGAGAAGGTGCACCATGCAACATACATTCCCAAGAAACCTTAGACAGAATTCCTGAAGCTCTTTTATCAACAATTGTATCTACCCTGGATAAAAGGTCAAGAACAGACTCTAACTGACAGGAACTGGTCCCACTCTTCTCAAGAAGCTCATCCTGCAGACATTTGTCAAATCCTGAATGTTTGAGTAGCAAAAGAGGTGAAAATCTATCAGCATTTGACTGATTATTATGAAGCACCGAAAGATAAGCTTTCTGATAATCCTGTAGATATCTGTTCAATAATGAAGACAGCATCCTCAATAACACTGCAACTTGACCAGCATCAATTATGCTGGAAATTAGGCCTTCGGCAACATTGACATACTCCTTATCTTTGGATGTACATTCTTTCCAAAAGAGATCCACTCCAGGGACTTTATGCTTCACGCAAAATCCCCAGATGCCAGCATTAAGCAATGTGAGTACTAAAGACAGCCACATCCCATTTCTCAAGCAATCCCAATTTAACATCTTAATGTCAGTCTGAACGTGCACAGAATCCAAGTGCTGCAGCACACTAACTACAACATCTACAAAGTTAGTGTCCTTGCCAATAACATCACAGTGCCCAAGAAGTGAATGGCTGAAGTGAAAAAAACATGCCATATTTGATAGGTCCAAGGTCTGAGGGCTACTCAACAGCTGAATCAAATGGTTTTGAGCCAGGCCTAGTGCGGGTATATCCCAACAGAGAACAAACAAGTACCTTTCAACAATGAGGTCTTCTGCCACTTCAGCTTTCTTTCCTTTCCAGAACTCCAGGATCCATGAGAAAGTTGCATATATGTCATTCCAACTCAAGCTTAAGCATTCAATGGCTAGACCATCTCTACAAAGTGATGCAGGAAGGACTGCAATGTCAATGAGCTGATTAACCAATCCACTCATGACAGGTTCTTCTTCAACCCATGCACCCATTACATTCTTCACTGCAATTGATGCCCATGATGATAAATGGTCATTAAAATTATTAGGCAAATGTGACACAGTAAGTGGGCCTTCCCTCAACTTTGACCGCAAATCGAGAAGCAAAGATGAAGGGCAAGCCTGAGGGTAAAACAGCATATGACGAAGCACCAAAATCAACCTTGAAACTAGTAAAGCCCAGCATGACAGCTGTGTGCTGCTAAAATCAGCAGTTGGAGCACGAACTGTTCTTAGAGAAGAAAATATGAAGTTAGCCAATGTTGCCTTTTCTCCATCAGAAGACAAATGGAACGCCATTAACAGAATCTCAATGTGAAACACGGAGGGAAGAGTCCCAAGAAGTTCCTTGAGACTAGGACATTTTGAACAAACAGCATTGACCTTGTCAACAATAAAACCCACAAATCCGCGGTATATCTTGTTTCTCAACTGGCTACCAGCAGAACCAACCTTACAAAAAAGTGTGTGAGCCAGCAATGTCAGAGTTTGATCATTGTAAACAAAGTTACCATTCTCGACATTCAAAATTTGATCCACAAGGTATTCTTCCAGCAAACCAGAGAATGCATGGCAAGTGAGAAGATTGCGCAATAGTTCAAAAGATAGTTCATGGATATGACCAATCTTCTTTGGTTCATGTGGGGTTACACAGCTATCAGAAGTCCTATCTTCAGAACAACAACCTTGACAGTTAAGTAAAGAAAGCAAAATATCAATGTGATTTCCATTAAGCTTTTTGCAGCCATCCTCAAATAGAGAAGGATGCCATTCAGGAGCGAAGGCACATAAATTAAGAAAGCTCAATAGTTCTGTAGCAGCCTGAATTGGCATATTGAAGTGGCTGGAGCTAGAAGTGACAGCAATCGGTTGTTGATCATCTACAGACCCTACTGAGCGTCCTTCAGAGAAAAGGTCTCCAAAAAGTGCTTCATCTTCATGGCCAACTGTTTCCAGTTCAGAGTTGCAACTAGCTTTTGTATAGCTAGAATATGAACGATCCACTTTTGGCCGTAATTTTACTGCTTCAGAATGAAGGAAGTGGATAAGATGCATCAAATTGTCCACCCACTGATTTGATGAAGGAAATATCATGTTCAACAATTCCTCATTTGTGCATCTCTTGAGCAAAGGAACCCTTTCACCATGAACATGGCATGAGGGCGAATTAATAGGCGCATCGACATGAACGTCATTAAGTTCTCTGTCAAACTCCCTCCAGTTGATAGCCTGATAAGTCTGCCTCTTAAGATCCTGAATCAGTTTCAATACAAAAACAACACACCGAGGGAAGTAAGCTAGTGGAGGCTTTATTGCAGTGGCACTTCTGTTGTATCTCCATATAGAAGAATCCAAATTGTCCAATATTGAAGCAATGATACAAACTTTGACATTCTGAAAAATACTGCTGTTACAGAAGATAACTTGTACAAGGTGAAGAAATTCTTCCAATAGCAATAGTGCAAGGCTCTCATAGCTTCCCTCAGCTGCAATGCCATTCACAAATTCAACTCCAGGTCTAAACAAGTTAGGCAATACATCAGCACATGAAGCAATTGCTTCCAACAATGAGGCATCATATTCAACATATGGGATGTCTTTTGTCAGCCTTCCAAGTAATTTCAAAATTCTCAAACTTAAGGACAGTCGCTTGCGAAAATTTGTACCCATAATCTTCTCATCAAACATCTCTGGGAGTTTAACCAGTTCTTCGCATAGCACAAGCAGACGCCTGATGCATTCTACATGAACAACAGCCCAATGTTGGGATAGAAACGCCAATTTGTTAAAATCCTGGCAAAAAGAGGGTTCAATAAACCCTGAGCCTGATGTGTTCCTATCAGGTTGCATAAATTCAGACGCCAATGTCAGTAGAACCTGATCCCCTGGCTTTTCTTCCCTTGAACAGTTGACACCTTGTCAAAGAAAAGATGAGAACCAAATATATATTATTATTTTGTGGGTGCACATTCATCAAAATCATGAACTGAGTGAAAAAGCTACTTAGCAGCACCAAAAAAGTTCAATAAGTTCAAAATAGCATCCATACCTTGCAGATTGCATATGCGGTAATCCAACTCAATAACATCACAGCTATCGGCAACTACTGCATACAAGTCAACAATGCTATTCGTAGAACAAGGTTGCAACGGGTCAAATGCCCTATCCTGTCCATCGACCAATGCTATTTCCAAAAGTTGTAACAAATTATTCTGAAAATCAAGCAAAAAACAACTCATGTACAAAAGTTGCATCTCCATTACAAAGGAATATATACCAACACAAGATTTTGAATTACAAGACTGGCAATATCATCCTGAGAGAGAAAGCAATATGACAACACTAACACAATCTAAAAGCAAAGTTCAAGCTTGTGGAGTGGAACTAAACCAAACACAACTTCAAAAAAACAAATGCATAGGATTCCTGAGTACAAAAACTTATCCAATAGGAAAACAATGACTACTTAAAACAAATGTAACTCTATATAAGCTGATTCAAAATGTGTTCTGGACAATGACTCTATATTCTCAAATTGTACGCATGTGTAGCATAAATGGCATTTATATTCAACTATATGAATAACTGAGTTGACTGCAGCTAACTTTACAAATAAAACTTAGGATAGAAACATGTACCTATACTTTAATAAGAAATCCATGTTCAGGACATGTAAAATTTAGATAAAGCTTCTTAAACAAATGTAACACCATATAAAAGGTGATGACTTTCTATTAACCAGGCATGTACAACATAATTCTAATCATTTCTCAAATAAATCAAAGTCCTTGTCAGCACTATGAAAGCAAACATACAAAAGAAATATGATTTTTGCAAAGGTGCACCTACACGATTAGGGGCAGAAAATAATTACACAGTTTCAACAGATCATACAACTCATGTGAAGTCTAAAATACTTTAAATCTAAACTGAACATCAAAAGAGAGACAGAGAGAGAAGAAATAAAAATAAAAAAAAAAACATGCTCCTTCCTGGGAAACATGCTAGGGAATCTGCAAACCTGAATACTCAAATCATCTCTGATAAGCTCCAATTTCTCCAAATAACAAACAGCAAACTCTAGTGACTGTTGCACAATAGCTACAATGATCGGATCTGCTTGCTCCACTGTTCATGTAACAAAGAAACCCAAATTTACATCAAATCCCACATCATTCCTTCGAAAAAAGAACAACTAATGCTTCTTTTGCTTCAAAGGGAAAAAGAAACTACTATGTATCATCTCTTGAAAGAAATAAAGTAACTCCCATAGCCAACAACACATTGACTTAGAAAGATTAAACTAAAGCAACAATGAAAACTGGAGATGACTCTGAGATCCTTTGAACAAACTTAAATTTAAATAAATACTCTCTCCATCTCAAAATGAGTGTCTTCTTTCTCTAAAAATTATATCTCAAAATAAGTGTCTTCTTTCATTTTGGTGAGTTAGTAATCCATGAATTACAAATAAATAAAATCCTAAGATGAGTTAGTTACAAGAACTTGAGTTTGTCACACACAAAAAAAAAAAAAAAAGACGACATAGGGGCACATGAAGGAAAGTTAAGCACGAATCAAATCATCCTTAATTTTTGCAACAAATGATAATAATAATTAGGACGCTCATTTTGGACTGAGGGGGTAATAAAAAGAACTTTTGTTTTATCTTTAAAGCAAAAATGATAGCAAGAAAATTGCGGAACAAAAATATACATTAAACCAATTCATGATAGAATTCAATTGCAACTGAATCAAGTTTACCATATTTGAAGCTTATAAGTGCTAAATGAATTAAAATGTAGCAGATTAAGGGGTTCCAAAAATCAAATCTAAAACTCCAGTGGCATTATAATTGAATTCCTTACTTTTTCAATATTCCAAACCGAGCCAATTAAAGAACAAAACCTCAAGATTAAGTAGTAATGATCCTGCAATTCAGCTTAGCATAATATTTTTTTTTCACTTTAGATTACAACTTTGTTAGGCTTTCTTTAGGCGATGAGAATATAGTCCAATCTCATAAAGCAATACAAGGAAAGTTCATCAAATCCATTTCTCATCTTAGTAACAATAATCCTGCATTTCTCACCCTGGTATGATTATAATTTCAGGAAACAGAAAATGTTATGGCTCTCTTCACTAGGTTACAGATCAATCTCATTTTCTGCACATAGTATATTCTGAGCTCACCATATCTTACCCAGAATGAAGCCAAAGGGGAAATAATAATAATAATTCAAACAAAACATTGTCACTGCAGGTAGAAGAAACCCACTTCCGAATAAGCAAGGCATAAGAATTAACTACTAATACTACTATTCCCAATCCGTTCAACACCAGAACAAACAAGTTCTCATGTACAACGAACCAAATAAAAACAATTGTAAGACAAATACCTGATAGGGAACGAGATGCAGAAGCGACGGCGTGAGCGATCCAGATGACGGATTGAATCTGTGTGTCGGACCAGGATTGGAGCCCTAGCTGAGTGTTTCCATCTCCGATCACCCTAAGGGCGCGCTTGAGGATGAGATAAAAGGTTTGGAGAGATTGCTTGAGGGAGTCGTCGGAGCGGAGGGCCTGGACGAGGTCGTCACCGGAGGAAATGAGGTCGGCGAGCCTGGCGAAATGCTCCGCCATGAGAGGGCCGGAGGATCGAGCAGCGTATAGGTTGGGGACGATCAGAACATGAGATTGGAAGAGAAGATGAAGAAGAAGAGTGTGGAAGTTTTAAGAGAGAGAAGAGAAAGGGTTTATGTAATGGAGGAGAGAGATAATGAGATTGTTGATGAGATGTTTAAAGGCGGTGAGGGGGGAATTTGGGGTAGGGACGATGAACAAAATTAGGATTAGTGCTTTGCTTTTTGGCCAAGCTAGAAATCGTGTGTCACAATGCTAATGCTGTCATCATTTTTTCGGGACTTTTTAGTAAAGTCGTGCCACATGAATTTGATTCTCTTTTATTTGGAAAATGTTCCATTTTGTTCCCTAAACATTTTCTAATCGATTCTGATTCAATTTGATTTTTATGTGGTTCTAATTTGTTCCATCAACTACTTAACCATGATATAAATTGATTTAAATTGTAACTTTGTGATGTTAAATTGGTCTCGTATTACAATAACTCTTTTAGAATTATTTTTTGCAAAACAAATGGATGAAAAATATGATGTTGTTTTCTTCGCAAAATATCGTATCATAATAAAAATCACATTAAGACGTTGTTTGGTCGAGAACACATCTTTAAAATCTTTATTTTCTTCTTCACTTTTTAGTGATGTGAAAATACCAAACAATACTTTCTCATTGATACAAATAATTCACAATTTTAAATAACACTCATTTATTGTCTATACATAATTCTCCAATTTATACATTGACATCATTATCACGTTGTTGTTTTTTTTTTGGTATTTTCATATAAGTAATATGGGCATCAGTTGCACTAATAAGGTGTTGACACCTCATTTAAAATCATGGATCCGGACGGGTCGCTCCGCTCCCAC
>JAYMTK010000765.1:0-19417 GCA_036897405.1 Pelargonium myrrhifolium
TCAAAAGTGTGAAAAAAAAAACACCTCGAGGGCCGAAAACAAAATCCGGACAAGATCAAGAGATACATAAATATTTAACCCTTTTTCTTTTCTTTCTATCTCGAAAAGATAATAAAAAAGTACCTAATAAAAACTACTGTTTGCACCTTTATCATATTTATAATTTCAATTTACACCTAAAACGTTTAATTAAACACGGTTCCAACTCACTCCCATATTATTTTGTATTGAATGTCATAAACCATTGCGGCTAATTCGTCAGATAAAATTAATTTTGGTGACTTATCTGCAAAATTCTTTTGAACCATATACTTCAATCTTGTGATCTTATGATATTTAATTCCTCTGTCCTTTGAACCACGTGACTCAATAACTCTCCCACAGTACAAACTTCAATTTTAAAGTAGGATATGACTTTCTTGTAAGCTTTTAGGTGTTGTGTTATTATATTTATATATACATTTTTCAAAGAAATTATATTTGTTTGGATTTCATTTATGATATGTCAGTTAATTATTAAAAAAATGGGTCCATTGGGTGCTGGCCTAACCAGCCTGTTCACATCAGCAACTGAGTGATGATCTGTCCATTGCACTTCTCAATTACTCAAATGACCCTTCAACTTTTCTCCATCACTGTTCATTAGATTTAGATTTGGACTCTTTGTTTCAATTTCTCAAACCATTCATTACCAAACAATAAAATCCCCCAAACCATCACCAAATTTCAACTCTGAAAGGACACTCCTAATTCCAATTGATTCCCTATGAAATCGCAAGTTCTAGCTACCTCATTATGATCTGTCCCTCACCATGACAACTATCCATTTGAGGCAACATCAATTTTTTGATCACTACTTGGGTAAGTACTAATAAGTAGATTTTTCTTCTTCAGATTTATTAGCAAATAGGTGGTTAGTGCTACCTAATAATCACAGCAAATTCACTGATTTTCAGGTTTAAAGGGAGTGTTGGATCAAGAACACAAGGCTTCTAAGGAGGAACATATTGTTTCTAGAAAATACTTGCTCATTGAGATGTTTTCTAGGTGGTTTCCTGATTCCTACCAACTATTTCAACCATCAATTACAGTTGAGAACGATGTTGGACTAATTAAAAAGAGCTTTTAGCCGAATCTTACCACTATTAGAATGTAGTATAAATAGTTTTCTCCCTAAAATTATACCATGTGAGTTAGATGTGTCCCGTCATGCAATAATTAAACTTTTCTTTTGTAGGGTATATTGATAATATGACCGTAACATCTGATAAGCCAACCTCATCCAATAGAGATGTCAATTTGAATTTTGTATGGAATCTGCATCAAATTTTTGTGTAAAATATGATGATTTGACGAATGTTTGCATGAATACAAAAAATAGAATAAAATCATGTTAGATATCAAAAAGTTGTGGCTCAGCTGACAACACAAACTGGGATTGTATGAAAAACTCTTTAGTTCGATCTCCACCAAACACATAGGGAGGGCGATGGTCCTTAACTTTAACCAAAAAAAAAACAGATTAGATGAACCGGCCCGCATGGGCTTTCAAATGGGCTATGCGCCAAAAGACTGGGCTTTTCATTGGGCCTTCGAATGGGTTATGGGCCAGAAGGTGACCCGGCCCATATAAACAACCAGACCAAACGGGTCAAACTACTCTCCTAGGGTTTATACTTCATACCAAACCTTTTGCTCTCCCCAATTTCGTAATCTTGTTGCAGTATTGTGGTGTGTTTATCAGGTTGAATTTGGAAATGAACGGAGAGGAGTTGACGGAGCAGGAGACTGCTCTTTACGATCGCCAGATTAGGGTTTGGGGAGTTGATGCTCAAAGAAGGTATTTTTATCCCCTTTTCAACTTGTGTCCTTTGAGTTGCATATGTTTGATTCTAAGTTGGTTTTTCAATTTTATGGTCATAGATTGACTAAAGCTCATATCTTAGTATGTGGAATGAAAGGAACTGTTGCCGAGGTAACTTTACAGCTACTTGTCAATTTTTACAACATTATAGTTATATGTTTGTTTGTTTATGCAACTTCTTTTTTGCTATGGGTAGTTCTGCAAGAACATTGTTCTAGCAGGAGTTGGGAGCCTGACATTGGTGGATGATCGGCCCGTGACTGAGGAAGCTTTGTCTGCTAATTTTATAATACTTCCTGATGAGAATGTTTATAGTGGTAAAACTATTGCTGAGGTCTGTTGTGATTCTTTGAAAGATTTCAATCCTATGGTTCGTGTTTCAGTTGAGAAAGGTTTGTCATTTTTATTCATTACTTTTATTTGATGCATCTAGTGGAGATCTCTTGCTTTGTTCGAAGCCCTTAAAATTGTTCTAGTTTGAGCTATTGGATTACATGAAAGGGGGTTAGCCTCATATCTTTGTTGCATTACATAATATGGATGAATTAACACTTCACTTCTGAGATCGGGTCACTTCAGAATTTACTGTCCTGATGAAGTGTTCTATAATAAGTAATACTAACATTTATTTAGTAATTAGTGCAATTGATTTGTATTGCGTAAAGATCCAAATTTTATTTATTGCAGGTGATATATCAAGCTTTGGTGGAGACTTTCTCAATAACTTTGATGTTGTAGTTGTCAGCTGTTGCTCCCTAGCTACAAAAGTATGATGCAAACTCATTCACTCCTGCACATTTATTTTAGTTAGTTAACAATATCATTGTTGAAAAGTTTATGAATGATTTCTATTAGTGGTGCTGAGCTTTTATTAGCTTCTTCTCACTAGACCTTATATCTTTTGAAGTGTTGACTAATCTTTTTATGTGCTTTCACCACAGAAATTGATCAATGAGAAATGCAGGAAGCTGTCAAAACGTTTAGCATTTTATACTGTTGATTGCAGAGGTTCTTGTGGTGAAATATTTGTTGATTTGCAGAATTATAAATATGGCAAGGTAATCATCTTAGTCGTTTTTATGCACTTCACTTATATTTTCTTTGTTTTAATATACAAAAATAAACAAAGTCTTAATTGCTCTCACCTATACATCCAAAAATGTATTCATGTGTTGCACATTGTTCCGTCATTGCTTTAGATGCTGATAGTTCTGGCATTATGTGTAGAAGACCTTCCTAGTACCATATGTTTTCTACAATACGATTTGGTATCACTTGGAATGGGAGATTGCTTGGCCAGCAATTATACTGCAATGATTTACTGATTTGGGACTTGAATAATTAACTTGCATTACATTGTGCTTGTGTTTATAAGTTGTAAAAGAAATCCTAGCTGTTAGTTGTTTCCATTAATCATGCTCTGGTTACTTGACCGAATTATTGATGTTGTTTCTCTTTGCCTTGTTTTTTGCAGAAGAAACTTGAAGAGACTGTTGATTGTGAACTACAGTATTCGAGTTTTGAGGTATGACTTGGTCAGTCTCAATCCCCTCTTGGAATTTGAGTTCCATATTGTTTAATTATACTTTTCATTGTACTCCTTCCGTCCCAAAATGAGTGTCTTGTTTCTCTTAAGTTTTTGATCCCAAAATGAGTGTCCTCTTTCTTTTTTTAGCAAGTTAGTTATGCATGAATTGTCTTTAGTATCCTTATAACTAGTTTGTTAGTATCCCTTAACACATGATCATAAGGTTACAAGAGTAAATATATCGCACTAATTAACTTCTTCATTTTTCTCAAAATGTAAACAAGGACACTCTTTTTGGGATGGAGGGAGTATTGTTCTTCTCCCAATGTTTACTTCTGAATTGAAATTCATTTTCAACATGAAATCTTATTGTGTTATTTGTTTTGTTCCTCGAGGAAAAAGTGTGTAATGCAAGTCACCAAATTTTTATTCACTGATAACATTGTACTTGAGAGATCAGCTGATTCATTATCTATGTACGTCACTTGCAGGAAGCCATTTCTGTACCCTGGACAGCACTCCCTAAGAAAGTATCAAAGCTTTACTTTGCCATGAGAGGTGTGATAAATAGCATGACATGCGTTTATTGAAGTGAATGTGGTGTATGCACATCTCAGTTAACTTCTTACCGTGTCTAAAATAGCAATTCAATTGAAACCTTTACTGTCCCATTTTTCAATATTAATTTGGTGTTCCCTTTTCTAGTTTTTAAAACATTTGTAAATTGTCCTCTTTCTCTTGCAGTGATAGAAAGGTTTGAAGAAGCTGAGGGGCGTAAGCCAGGGGAAACCTCAAGCGCAGATCTTCCTGGTGTTCTGAAGCTGAAAAAGGAGCTCTGTGAGGCTCAAGTATGATAATTGGAAGTTTTCGTTGCTCACTAAAATAACACCATGCATCTCCTAACATATGCCATCTCGATTTCATTGCAGTCACTCAATGAATCTCATATTCCTGATGCTCTGCTTGAAAGATTGACAACGGTAACAAGCGAATTCCCTCCAGTCTGTGCCATTGTTGGAGGAATTCTGGGACAGGTGCAATATCCCTAACCTTTTTACTATAAATTATCTGGTTTTAGTTTATATTTAGCAACTTTTCTGATATAATCTAATCTGTAGGAGGTTATCAAAGCAATATCAGGGAAAGGAGATCCTCTCAAGAACTTCTTTTTCTTCGATGCGAAGGATGGTAAAGGCATAATAGAGGACATAACAAAGACAAACACTTGAAGCCGATTTTCCCCTGCATTGGGTGGCTATGTAAACTCATTGATAGTAGCATGAGTAGAAAATGTAATCTATAAACATCCATTTCTTTTGACATCCACTGATGAAATTTGAGGTTTTTGACCAACATTGTTTGGGAGGGGAACTCATTGTATGGATATTGCTGACAAATTTATGGCTATTATTGGATCGGACAACTGGTAGCCCCAATGTGCATTGCATGTAATGACTTTTGAGTAATTCTATCTCAGCTAAACGTGTTGTGGCCATTGTGGTGGGAAAAACCTTTAACCTCACATCAGGTTTGTGAATGATAATTAGTTTAGCTACTGGATTATGCTCGTACAATGTTGAAGTACTTGTATAGATTTTGGCACAGTGATGCAAGGTTGTAGTTGTATCATTTGAGAAAATTTCAGATCGATGTCCTCAGCATCACACGTTTATTGATTCAACCATTATGAACTTGCTTTTTTTTTTTTGTACTACTTCCATGACCAATGAAATCACAAACAAGTAGACCTGTTGACTACTACTACAGGCTGTGCGATGAGAAAGTCTGATCAGCGAATGTACTTTAGGCCTTTCGATTATATAATCTGTTTGGATTCTCTTTGAGGTCTCGAGTATGAGCCTCCCTAGTGACAGTATAATATATCTATATATAAATTGCTGATAAAGAAAAAATATATGCATACTAGCATTTTGTGTTTTATACAGGTCTTTGATTCTACAACTATAATAGATGGTTATATGTTTGCATCTGTTTGAAGATCACTTGTTCCAAGTTGTCAGTAGGGTTCTGGATAGGATGTGTATGTGTTCCTTCATAGGTTGTCATCACCACTCCCTCGTCTGTCGAAAGCCGCTGGATCTGTTTCTTCACACTGCATCCTTGGTATGTGCACTTGTAGTAACTTCTGCACAAAAATAGCACATGCCAACAAGTTTTTAGGAATTCACAAGTTTCTTCACACTGCATCCTCTGTATTTGTTATCTATAGACGAAAGGAACTGTTAGAGACAAAGATGATTTCTTATCTGCTTAACAAAGATCGAATATGGTTTCCTTTCCGGTGGTAGTAATTTTTAAGTATGCTTACAATAATTGAAGTATTTCAAGTGAAAATTAGTAACAAAACCTTGGGAATTTGCAAGACTTGAGCGATTTTTGCCCGTATTTTCTCCAACGATACCCGTCATCAAGTATATCAACCCGGCTCCTTGTTTGAAATGCATATTTCTGCTTCTTCCCACTATCTTTCTTACCCAATTTCACCTTGCTTCCATAACCCATAGAGCTTCCACATTCATACATGTTTTCTGCATCCAAATCTTGATTTTTGGCCTCCACCTTCATGCCACCAGTATTGCTGTTGTTATCATGAAACAGAGTTTGCATTGTTTCCATATCAAAGAGAATCATATGAATTTGATGCAGCAGCTAGCTGGCTAGAGGAATATATATATATTATTGTAGGTCTTGGTTGGACTGACGTTAAATACTAGTTTGAAGATGAAGAAGAATAGGAGTAGAAGAAAAGGAGGGTGGAGGTTCATGCACATGTACAATGAAATGAAGGAAGAGTATATTGTAAAAGGTGGGCGGCTAAATAAAGATCCAAAGTGTATAGTAAAGAGAAAAATCAAATGGGTGCTGATAGTACATGGCTACACTGCTTACTATGGCAAAAACTGTCGTAAATGGCACGTAAAATGCAAAAGTGAAAAGCTATATATACATATATGAATCTGAAGCCAAAACAAAAGCAGTGAACCACCTCCTCATGGGTAATTTTTGGGACAAGTTACTGTTTTTTGGTGAAAAACAGACTAAAGTTGTAGCTCTAATACTATTTTTGGTTTCAACTTTTAACTATAACTTGCCTGTTATGTACAAGAAAAATCAATTTCCATGGCCCACTAATGGTATGTTTTGGGTTGTGACTGTAACTATGTGGACAGGACAGCCACTTTTCTCTGTAGGCACCTGATATTATACTTTCACATGCTGAGAGGACTCACGAACTCACTACATGTTGCAACTATAGTTAAAGGTTTTGTTGATTTATTGTCTTGTTTATACTTTCGCCATAGACTATATCTAATCGCAAACCTTATGCGTCTTGAGTGACATTACAGTTCTCGGTGTAAGAGTCCTAATTTCTCAACAATTAGCATCAGAACCACAAGCTTGCTGTTTGATTCTTAACAATTTGTTCTCTCAAAACAGCTTCAACCAATTACAGTGACAAATCGGTGAACCGTTTCAGGAAGAAGATCGTAAGGAATTAAAGGCCTAATCATAAATCACAACCTCTGCAGTACTTTACAGTTTACACCATCTGATATACATACTTTATGTGCCAAGAATCAGCATCCAAAGAAATGCAAAACAACTCAAAATCTTTATTAATCACTCAGATTCAAATCACATAACTCATACAAAACCTCTCCAATACCAAATTACTACAAAATGCTATATAAAGCTTATTCAGCATAACTATTTCAGACAAAGCATTAACAAAGGCATATAAAACAATAACAAACACAAGAGATAGTAATGAAAAGTTGAAAACATGAGCTACAACAACTCTTGAGATTTAATTGCTCTTCACTGTACCATTGGCCTTGGCCTTGGCTGAGGTATTTGATCCATCCGCGGGCTTGCTGAGCTCGTCCCAGGCCTCAATCCAGGTGACCATGGAATCAGAAAGCTTCTGGAAGTAAGGATCAATGTGACCAAGCTTGTCCTTCACCATCTTGGAGAGCTCAATGTAGCAGCTCTGCACAGAGGTGCACTCTTTGGGGAGGGCCGCGGATTGGAAGAAGGGGATGATCTCTTCCTGCCAGTAAATCCCTTTGTACTCTTTCTTCAAGTTCACAAACGGGTTGCTCGCCTTGCTGTGCCAAATGTATGGCAGCCCCGTCTTCACGCCAAGACTCAGATGATCACATATCACCTGAAGAGACACTAATTTTGATCAGCAAGCGTACAAACAAACACTGGGGGACAAGAACTTCAGGAATAAGAATATTACTTTAGCACACCAACCAGCCCACATATCGTCGTATCTCCCAATGGGTTGTCCATCACCCATAAGGCCAAAATACATGGCAGGGCCTATGAGCTCCCTATCAAAAGCAAGGTTCATGCCACACATTGGGAAGAGGGTGCCTTTTGGGATAGTCATCACAGCATCAACATACCTAAATGAACTAAAATGTATTTCACAATTAGCCAAACACATAATTTGAACAAAACAGTCGAGTCATTACACATCAAGATTCAATAGTAATGAAGTAATTAACCTGGTGTTACGCTCTAGAGGCTTAACAAGCTGAGTAGGTGCATCGTAGTCGGGGATGTTGAGCCAGAGGCCATGGGAGATGGCGGTGGGCACTCCTTCCCTCAAGCTAAACGGGTATCCGCGGACGAAATCCGCGCCTTCAGTGTACGGATCATACAATGTGTTGAAGAAGAATGGTGTGGATGGGTTCAGCAAGTTCTGTATGTGCTGTGCCAATGCATTTATCTGCTTCCCACTCGGATCCTTCGCAACCTGTGCACAAATCAAACACAAAAACTCGAAACTGAGACCTGGTGGTCAAACATTTTCCCATTTGTTACATAACTTATGGGACAAGATATCTTTTTTATGACTAAAGTTCAAATCTTGATAACTAATGTAGGACAAGAAATGGAAAGCACCGACAGAAAGCGAAGAACATACAAAGCAGTCGTCATCAATAGTGAAAATGTACTTCTTCTTGGAGACGAGGAAGCCGAAGCAGCGACAAGCAGAGTCCTTGAAGGAAATGCAGCTTGCCTTGGGTCCCAAGATTCGGTTGATATCGTTTCGATTGTAGAGCTCGTAGTCGAAGCCTTCGGGGACCTTAATGATCTTGGTGGGATCTCCGTCCTGGACGATGATTAGGTGGTAGGGCTGCAAGAAAGGCCTCCACATCTCCAAGAAATCAAGATTCCTAATTGTGGGTATCACAATGTCCAGCTCATCCTTCAACAATGGAGTTACTGGTACAGATTGTGCCATAATTGATATGATATATCAGAGAGAGAGAGAGAGAGATTGAGATTAGGAGTTTTGGGGATGGAAATGGTGTGGTGGTGATGGGTTTGGATTTATAGAGAAGAGAAGAGAAGTGAAAAAGGGAGCGTAAGGTTGGGGAGAAGTAGTGAGTGTAACGAGGAAGAGGTGATGGATACAGAGTGTTGTAGTACCTTACGTTAACTCACATTTCCTGATTCCTATCACATGATTCTTAATACTCATCTTCTTTATTTATTTGGTTTTTTCTTCTTTATTTCTTTTTTGTGTGAACGCTTAGCTTGTTTGATAACAAGCATCTTAATTCGATTCGGGTATGAAGTTTAATGTTCCTTTCACGTTTTGGTTAATTACTCGTTCTCAGTGAAAAAGAATTTAACAGTTTCTTCTGGTTTTTAACCACATTTACTTATTTATTTGGGAAATATAATTGTCGCCGCTATTTGGAACAAGTGCTTAAATGAGCGCATTGAGGTACCGTTTAATTAGATTAATATTTTTGGTTTGAGAATTTGAATGGAGAGTGAGATTTTCGTTGATAATGTTTGGATTTAAACACACTGATTCTCATTCTTTTACCTACGAGTAATCTGATTTGCATTTATGATGAATGAAATATGATTCTCATTTTCATATGTTTTCGCTAAAAGTTTGTTGTTTGAAAATATCCTATCTTTGGAGTCGAGATGGATGACGCAAGGCTTGGGCCCTTGGGGGAGGATACGTAGTATAGAGTCCTTACTCCTAGGTTTTTGAAGCATGCACAAGGGTAGCACACACTACACAATGTTAGCAATGGACTCAGGTGGGTTCATCGAATTCCGACTTGAATATGAGAGTAAGAGCCTACTCCAAATGATTTGAACCACACATCATTAGATAGGAATCTAGAGAGAATTTTCGATAGAGAAAGTATAGAAAAAAATTCTCAATGTAAATTATGGACCCCCTCCTTATACCAAGGATGATGTATTTATACTTACAAACCAAATTCATCATGTTTTTTTAGAACTTCACTACAAAGTTTCAAATTTACACCTACGTGAAATCAAAATTCAGTGTTCCAAACTATTAGAGGATCAATTGAACTAATAGTTGAATACCTAACTATAGTTTCATATATTCCATCCGTCTCAAAATGAGTGTTCTCCATTCTATTTTAAAAAAAATTAAAGAAAAATTAGTTAGTGTGATATGTTTATTATTGTGTCTTTATGATCATATGTTGAAAGATACTAATTAACCTACTCATTTTTTAGACGGAGGGAGTATATGGTAACACATGCTTACTTTCAGATGCAAATCTTGTATAATTTTGCATTAGAAGAAGAAAAGGGACATACATAAATAAGAAGGAGAGAACATAGAAGATTCCCATCAAAAGATAAGATGTGATTAAGAAATTTAAGAAATAATTAGGGGCGTAATTATACAAAATTTTGTGTGACTAATATATGAACACTCTTTGATACTATATTAGAAGATCCACTTGAATAAAAGTGTAAGTTGATAGTAAAAACTTAACAATGCGAACACAAAGATACAATATGAATATGATGGTACAAGTAAAAAGTGTTTTGAAAGGTTTAACACAGTTTTCTTGTATCTCGTTGCCTTGGTTGATTCCTTCATTAGTTGACTAAACATAAGCGTTATGGACAAATACATTAATTAAACAGTACTTGTATTTAAGCAAAAATTTAACAACTTTCAGATCTAAAGGGTTTGTTACAGAGATGTAGCTATGCAGCGAGTTTAAATTGAACACGTACAATGCTTTAAATTAAAAGCATGGAAGTTGCTTTCTGTATAATTAATTAATTAATTAAGTCGATCTGGATTCAAATTCAGTACAGTATTTATATATGGTGTGTAGGAGAAGAAAAGCGCTTCCAATTTTGATAATATTGAGTTACCTTACTTGACCTCTACTCACTCACTCTACCATGAATCAGCAATGCATCCTCCAATGTACAGTATTGTAATATATATATATGTATAATAACTTCTTTTCATGAGAATAATATTAATTAGTATTATTAATTTAATGTTTGACCTCCAATTCATCATCTTGGTTGCTTTGTTAATTACTATTATAGTACTAGAATGAGAAGAAATATTATATGCGAACCAACTCCGAAACTCATTCGACGCTCATGGTTGACAAGTTCATAGAAGTAAAACTTAAACACTTGGAGTGGAGACCGCTCCTACAATAATCAACAACAACACACGTAGTGAATTTAATTTGTAAGTATAAGTATTCATCTCCTTGGTAGGAGGAAAAAAGAGTTTCTACAATTTAGAGAGTTTAATTTGTAATATAAAATTTTTTCTAAAACCCTCCCTAGAGGTGTGTGGTTTGGAATATTTATAAAACGGAATTTACTAATGCTATGATTATATTAAGAATCATTCCAACATATATAAAAGATAGAATTCTTAAAGAGAAAAAAGGAATTTAAATATAAAAAAATTGCTTGGATTCTAAGCCACTAATGATGTGATGACACCTCGTTGAGTTTCACTTATACACATCCCAGTTAATTTTGGGAGAGCGGTGCGACCTGTCAAATCTGAGTTTTTTTAATGAAGTGTCCCTAGCTACCTCATTGGTGGCATAGCCACATTATTTGGTTTAGGATCCTAATACTCATTCCTAAATTATAAATTATTACAATGTTAACAAGTGAAATTATTTTCAAACTCGTTCATCAAATTAAGAAGAGATAACTAACACAGAATTATTACTTCTATTCATGGCAGACTACACAAAATGTTTCTTTGTAGAAGATCAAGAGCTTTTTGTTAACTCCACTTTTGAATCTATCTTTTCCTATTGTCCATATAATGTAAGATAAATGAGTAATGGAGAAGAAAAAAAAATTCTATTTGGTAAAAATATTTGTCAAAATTTCCTTTATGCCCTATAGTAGCTGAAAACTGGCCAAAAGGAGGTGATCAGGGGAGGAGCCAAAACTTGAGAAGGGAGGGAGGAAAAAAAGAAAGGATCCAAAATGTCCTCATCTTTTACATGTCAAATGACATTACACACTTTACAATATTTCATTTTGTTGCGAAAATACAAATAATTTTAGTTGAGTTAGTGAAATTAAATACATATACAATCATTTATATACATGCAATTTTCTAGAAAAAATGAAAGTACTATAGTGAACCATCATAACACAATTTAAGAGTTTTGTAAGGAACTCAAGTTACTCGGCAAAATTCAATGACCGGTGATCTTGTATATATTATTGAACATGAAAAAGATTCGGTCAAGAGTCAAGTGAGATTTCTACTACCAGACAATAAAAACAATCTATCATGTTTCAATTTCGCAAGAGAAAACAATAGTAGTAGTATGCTAAATGTGGAATTCACATATGGATATTGTCAAATCACATGTTTTTATTTCAAAATCAAAACTTACCACCAATGTGACACTATAAGTTTTTATAAATAGAGTACAAGTGAAACATTGATATGAATCCAACTAATGAATCTCATGAGCAATATATCTACAATTACTCATGACGACTCATCTTCTACTAGTTTGGTTATCGTGGAAGTTGAGATAAACTCTACATTTTCGTCATACATAATTAAACACTCAAGAGGGAATATGATCAACAACTTGTTGGTTCCAACAAGAAATGAAAACATGAAGCATATACTTAAGAGATGCCTGACTTGGAGGCTACACAAGAATTAAGATAAGAAGTGTCTTAACATGAAGATTAATTAAGCACCGTGAAAATCGAAGCACAAAGCTAATAAAAGTCTTTAACTCTATGTTGTTAATTTGTTATCCAATGAGAACATGAAGCGATCGAGACGAGTGTCACCATGATTCTTAACCTAGTTGCATGATATATGTTTTAATTTGGTCTGATTTAGTCTAATCTAGTTTTAGCTTTTATTAGCTTGGTTTTAATCTCTTATGTATTTTGTCATGTAGGTTTTCTAATCCAATTCTGGCTTATTATACAAAATATAATATTGAATTTTAGATTGCATTAAAAGTTTTGAATGAAAATGGTCTTGGGGGTAAAAGGTGATTTGAACAAACTATACAAAGAGGATCATGACATGAATGATGATTTTTTATTTCAACCTACACTGGTACAGGACAGGTTTTATGATTATATGAGATGAAAGTCCAACCCCAATCCCAATCCCAATAGTGGACAGTGGTCCCTTGCTGATTTAAATTGCAAGTTGTAATTAACAAATATCCGAAACCATTTCAGTAAAATATAATTAACATGGTCTCAAGTGATAGAAAACAAGCTACAACCATACCATTTTTTGGATTCTGCTACAAAAATTATAACTCTTTTTTTGTCACAGTTATCTCTAAATACACACACAGTACCATTTGCCAACCAATTCACTGTCTTGTGACTTGTGAGTCTGATAAGAAACCAAGCTCGGAAATTGGAATAGCTCCAATTTGTACCATGAACAAACTGTGACACTGCCCATCTTAGCTTCTCAATGCAAGGTTTAATCAAAAGTGATTGAATATATATAATATGAAATTCTCAGTAAACATGTTTAGCTTATGACTTTCTGGTACAAGCTTCATTTTGCTTGTAGTCATGGGACAAATATTATTCACATGACAAAACGAAATGTGGCTGAGTTGGTGGGTAAAAAAATTGAAAGCCCTTGTACTAACAGTTACAGCTCATTGTCACTTGTTAGTGACTATGAACATACAAACATTTCTGATTGAATTTATTAGCATCACTGCTCTTTTTTGTTTTACTTGGTGGATTTGAATATCACCACCCAAGCCACTCTTCACAACTGGAGCACCTTCAAATCACAAGCCTACTCTGTCATTTAATGTTTTTGGTCAAATTTATAGTGCTTTCATTTTCATATATTAATTGCAGGCCGATCTTTGCTAGCCTAGCATCACCATCACCATCACCATCACAATGTGATCAGAAGCTCAAGCAATGAGATTTCTTAC
Organism: Pelargonium myrrhifolium; assembly: GCA_036897405.1. Classification (NCBI taxonomy): domain Eukaryota; kingdom Viridiplantae; phylum Streptophyta; class Magnoliopsida; order Geraniales; family Geraniaceae; genus Pelargonium; species Pelargonium myrrhifolium. The sequence goes on from JAYMTK010000765.1 coordinate 13,676, forward strand.
CACTATACAGCTTGAAAAATATTAACAGAGAAACACAAGACAAAATCATGGCATGAAAAATTGCATAAATTAAGCAAAAAAAGATACATGCAATGTGCAACAAGGACCAGCTGTAGAAATGAGAATTGTTCAGAATCAGTAGTAGCAACTAGCTAGCAATGCTCTGTCCCACAGAACAAGCTAGTGAGGTGAAAAGAGGGAATTTTCCGAGAAAACAAGAAAGGAGATGAGATGGAAAATGTATATATGTTGTATTTTCAAGGTACCCAGAGAGTCCAGAAACGTGAATTGAAGAGGCCAAAGACGTGTGGCAAAACTTTGGTGGCCAAACCACTATGGTTGGTCTCAGCTTGATTCTGCATCTGTGCTTCTTCAACCAAAGGCGTTGCTTCTGTTTGTGGCACAGTGAAAGATGGTTCATTTATCTTGTGTGGGTTCCTTTGATGGTCTTCAAAGGCTTCGATAGCTTGGTGAATGAGGTCTCTGTTGGGCGATGTGTCCCACCTGAACCAGTAGGTGGTGTAGCAGTCGAAGCAACCACATTGAAAAAGAGGGAGCTTTGGGTCGACCCTGTTGCTGTTGGGTCTCTTATTCTTGCATTTGTAGTCATTGCTAGTCATGGTCATGGTCATGGTCATGGACCTTGTGAGCATGTAAGCCAACACCTCACGCTCTGGGAGTGAAAGGGCACTCACAATGGCTACAGGGAGGAGCTGCAGAACAGAGTCAGGGTTGCTGCTGCTGCTGCTGCTGCTGCTTCCCCTTTTCTTTATCTTCATTTTTCTCTTCTATACCGATAGTATAGATAGGGACAGAGGAAAAAATAGGGGATTTTGATGGGTTCCCACAACCAGAATGTTATGGCTTCTTTGGTTGGTTCCTTTCCAAGCTCAAAGAGAGTTCCTTTTTTGAAGCTTAGGTGGTGTGAAAGCCCTTCTGGTTTTGATGTCTCTGGATTCATTTTCCTTCTATTTGCTTAGCTTATCTAAGAGTTGTTGAATCTAGTTGGGTTTAACCCAAAATTGGGAAGGCCAAAAACTTACGAGACATTGGGCTAAAGCTATGAGTTCAAAACTTGGGTTGAGTTACAAAGATATTTTAGGTGGGCTGCACAAGGGCCTTCATGGGTCATACATGCATGTAACATGGTAATGGAATATATGGTATCAGTGGACAACATAGACTGAACTTGTAGAAATGGGTTCTATCCTGACCAAAAGGTGGTAAAATTATCCTTTGATTAGAGTAGAAGGTGGGAAGAAAAGATGTTAAGCTTAACACTAAACGCTAAGTTTCACTAGTTCTCATTCTCTCTCATTTTAATAGTTATTATAGTGTACATTAAGCATTGAGGTATAAGAAGCTAAAAAGAATACTCTCTCATCTTAGCACCCACAAAAAGTTATAAGAATCGGAGATTCTCTTATATATATATATATATATATATATAAATAATACTAAGAAATAATAAGGATGCATGCATGTATGTGTGACTTTATGTTTTGTACGTAGTGTTGCAACAAGTAATGGAGTAGTATTGCAGTTGCAGAGGTAAGAGATGAGAAAGCTGCAATGCAATGGAATGCAAGGAAGAAAAGAGTATCCATCTCCATATCCATATCCATCTCCATCCGAAGAATATGAATGATATATTGAGATCGAAAAAGGCAGGTAAGGTTGGTGTGGTAGCTCCATCTCGAATAATATCATGAGATGCATGGTACCATATATGGATGTTACAAGAAGTGGGCCATCATAATGATATATAGCTCCACAAGACATTATCACATGCAAACACAATCAAATAATCTCACCATCATATGTCAACCTTTTCTGGGACATATAAGATGCTATCCTACTATTCATATATTCTAACTGTTACCCGATTATTTCATGATATCTAAGCTTCGGTGAAGTTCTTGAAATTCGTGATTATATTTTTCCCCAAAAAGAAGAGCTTTATTAATAAAAATGGAGTTTGGAGGAACAGGTCTACTTGTTACACAACTCAAAGAATCATTACATAATAAATTCAAATAATCTACCAACGGTTGCGACAAAAATAGATACATATCCGAGTGGTAAGGATGGAATTTAGCCATAAACATGGCCATAAAATTGGCTTTGTCTTGGAATGAGCCTACACAACACATCTCCCATAAGCTCTTAATTTCTTAAAGAGTACAAAAATCAGTCTGTAAATACTATGAACCACTCAATGCCTTTATCAACTAAGGTTTCTCTCATTTTTAATTCCCTCTTAGAGGGTGTTTGGATTATCTTCTTAAACTTCAGACTTTAACCCAAATTTGGGTCTAAAGATCGGCTTCCAAGTAGAGTTTTCCTCGAACTTGAATTCCGAAAACAACTTTGCAAGCAAAGCGACACTTTTTGTGTAGTTTTCTACAAACACAAACCTCTATTAGCTAATTTAGCCTTAGCATCTTTATTCCACATAGTAGGAATATGTAATTACCTATTATTATCAAGGTTTTTCCATTAGAGATGACTCCATCCATCAAAAGGAGAGATTTTCAATTTACAGTGGACAAAAACCAAAGAAAAAATATAGGGTTGAAAGGAAAAATGTATTCCTTGCTAGTATGACTGCCCTATTGAGCTCAATTAACTCTTTTATTCTCAGTTACTGCATAAAAATTTAGACACAAATTTAATTTAGAACAATTTTTTTATAATAATAATAATAAATAAAAAACTATTCTGAAATGGATAAGAGTATTTAAAATTAATAAAAAAAATTTGAAACTATTAATGTTGACATCACTTCAGTATTAGAGGAATGAATAGAAAGTTATATAGAAAGCTGAATTAAAAGGCTATATATAACTGGGTGACCTTGAAGGGCAAATATACCATACACAAACGTTGTTGGCCATGCAATGCATGGATAATACCTTTCATCTAATAAGATCGAACACAAGCTATAAGCTAGTTTACATTGTCTGCCTGAATCTGGCAAACGAAGTCACTTTTATTGTTGAAAGTCTAGTACCTAGCTATATACTGAGATTGATAAAGAGCTTCTTCTTTATTTTAGTGATCAGTCATTTTTGGTGCAACTAATTAGCTGAAAACAGCTGATCACCTTCCATTCTAAATTAATAGTCAATTAATTAAAAAATAGTAATATAGTTATAGCAAGTAACAACAATACACCATGATGTACATGTTTGAAACGGGTCAACGCGGTCGCACTAGATGTTGTTTGTCGTCTTGTCCACGTGTTATGGTAGGTGCTTTCTTAAGTGTTTGTTTCTCTAAGTATCAAGCTTTCTTGTCTTGTGTCAAAGTCCAATGTCAAGGTGCTCCAAGCATGTCTCTCAAACCTGCGACCTGCGCGAGGAAGCACCCAAAGAACGAGATACTCGGGGTGTCCCCGGGATGCCGCCTCAAGCGTGAGAATGAGATCTCCGTCGGGGTACACGAAGGCTCGTGAGAGAGAAAGTAATATTGAGAGAATGAAGATGAGATTCGAATCACTGATCTCTCTTACCAAGAGATGATGGGTATTTATTGTGACATTTACTTGCCGCCACGTGTCAGCGCATGATTGGTTGCTAGATGTATGGAGGCCCATTTGTTCTTTGGGCCTTGTGCGCTCCATGTGTACTGCTCGGGCGCGTTGGGATGTGACAAGAGGTCTCGCACGTGCCTTACTTGCCAGAAAAACTCGTCGAAGTCCTTAGTATTCTCTACCGCACACGGTAGCGTCATTACGTTCTAAGAGTATGATGATAAGAACATGACTTGCTTGTGGTACCTCGAAGGTGATCCGGTGAGGTGGAGACCTTGGTAGGACCCTTGATATATCATGAGACGTGCAAGCCGTCTAGGGCGCTCCTGAGGTGCGCGAGCCATTCAGGGTGCTTGTGAGGCGCGCGAGGCGTCCGGGGCGCTCATGAGGCGCGTGTGAGGCGCATGAGGCGTTTAGGGAGCTCATGAGGATCGTGAGCCATCAGGGGCGATTGTGAGGCGCGCGAGGCGTTTTGGGCGCTCATGAGGCGTGTGAGCCATCCGGCGCGTGATCCATCTGGATCACTTGGGAAGCGCACGTGCCGTCCAAGGCGCTTGTGAGGCTCGCGAGGCGTCTAGGGAACTCCTGAGGGGCGGAAGACGCGTGAGCCATCTGGGGCTCTTGTGAGGCGTGCGAGGCATCTGGGGCGCTCATGAGGTGCGCGAGGCACGTGACCTATCTGGGGAACTTGTGAGGCGCACGAGGCATCTGGGGCGATTATAAGGCGTGCAAGGCGTGTGAGCTTTCTGGGGCGCTTGTGAGGCGCGCGTTCCGTCTTAGGTGCTTGTGAGGTGCGTGAGGCGTTTGGGGCGCTCATGGGGCGCGCGAGCCTTCCAGGGCGTTTATGAGGTGCGTGAGGCGTCTTGGGCGCTCGGGAGGTGTGTGAGCCATCTGGAGCGCTTGTGAGGCGCGTGAGGCGCCCAAGGCGCTCATGAGGTGCCTGAGCCGTCCGAGATATGATGAGATCTCCGGGGGAGCTGAGGGACTTCAAGGGAGCTTTTGACTCTCCAAGGGAGCCCTAGATGCTTTGAAGGGACCAAGTCTGAAGCTTTTGAGGGAGGTTGGGTGTTTTGGGGGTGGCCCAAGTGAACCGATTATTCGCTTCAGTGTATCGTTTTGACTTCGTGGAACGAGATGACGTGGCGCTTAAGCGTCACATGTTGCATTTTCAATCGTCGTAAAATATATGATTTTTTAGATAGCATCAAACATATTAATGAATTAATGTTGTCAAATCAAATTAGTGGGGTGAAATACGTATACGTGATCCAAACACATTACCATATCCCAGCGAAAATGTAACATAGATCACAATAATGACATCACATCGGATCTTATTCACACTTCAAAATTCTATAATTCAGTAATGTAAGCCATGAAATATACAAACTCTATGATGTATATGATAAGTTAACTTTGAAATTTTTAGTTTTGACTTTTTATTACGATGACATTTACAACTGATTGTATTTTAAAACTATCATAGCACAGTGTCACATCCCGGTTACAATAGACTTACTATTGTTGCATCGTCACATGTGTATGTTAATTAGCTTATTTTTATAATAAATTAACTTGTAAAAGGTTTGTAAAATGATTTACAACATTATTTACTATAACTAATTAACAATATAAGAAAGATAGAAGAAATGATAATAATATATGGAAGTGTCCTAATGTTATTCTTCTTTATATTAATTGTGATTACGATGGTCCAAGTATAATATAGATGTCAAAATAAAGCGGTGCCAGGTGTAAGTCAAGCAAGGCGACACGTTTGAGTAACATGGGATTATAGGGTTCCACGTGTTAGGCCAGAAGTTAGTTAGAAGTTATAAGAGGTGGTTCGGTTGGCGTCAGTGGTGAGAAATAAGAGATGAGATATGGGCACAAATTTTTTGCAGATACAATGCAGAACTCAAATAGTGAAATGTGAAACAGCATTAACCAAGCTCAGAACAGCCTAGAACCATCTCAAAGTGAAGAAGACACTCACAGTTTTTTTCTTTTTCAACTTAAGTGACAAAAAGGTAAAATGTATATAAGTTGACTGATATAAAGTTATATCAGTGGAAACTTAACAAAACCAATGAGGTGGTGACACTTTATTTAAAATCACTTATACTCACACAAGTGAATTTGTGAGAGCGTAGCGATCCGTTCGGATACATGATTTTAAATAAGGTGTCATTACTTTATTAATTTAC
>JAYMTK010000766.1:0-19409 GCA_036897405.1 Pelargonium myrrhifolium
CATCCTTTTTCCTCCTTTTACCTCCTATAGACATTTTCAAAAGTTACACTAGACTTCCCAAACAAGCACTAAGTTTGTTGTCGTATCAAGTGATTAGTTTTGTAATGCTTGTTGGACTCGTAATTTTATGCGAACCCTGAATCCGTATCGTACCATGTATCTATCTTGTGCAACATATACAAAAGGTGCATGTGGACAAATGATGAGACCAGTGAATGCATTGGTGCAGCTGGATTATGGAATATCCCGTACATTCAAATTGTTGCACAAATCAATTTCTTGCAAGAATTCTTTGATGTCATTTCCTAGATTTAGGAGTATGTCACTTTTACCAAAATAAAAATAAAAATATGCTATAACAAATGTGACTATTTCCATTTTCATTACTAATAAATGCTCCATTACATGCTCAGTATAATTGGTTACCTCTCATTCAATTTCCTGCCAACCAAATTGCCCCTTACTAATAAAATAGAGTGTGTTTAATAATTACTTTCAATTTCTTTAGGCTTTTTATATGTCTAATAGTTCTGCTATGGACTTTTTGTCTCCTTCCTTTGTGCTCTCTATATGTTGTTTTACTTTTTTTTACTGTGTTTATTGTTACAATGACTATTTAAATCTCTCACTAGTCCACCCATAAAACTATAATAAGAATGAACTCTTATATTCTCATATCAGTTTTTCTGTAAAGTAAAAACAAGAATCGGTTGAATTCTCTATTTATCTTTTTACCTGTTCAACTGTAAAGTCGTAAAGGGAATGCATTTGAGGGAGCGTGTTAGAATATAATATTAAAGTATAAATAAGGTCTACAACTATCAAGTTGAGTTTTTAGTTGAATTAGTCCTCTAAACTTATGAGTCTATTTCTTAGTAACTCTAGTAATCCTACCCTGAAAGGAGGAGAAGCGAGAGTACAATATTTCATAACATGTGAATCGATGTGATATCCGATCTTACTGTCTCATTTTACTTGCTCCTTTGCCAACACCCAAAAAAATCTTCAACAGAGGGAGCCAAATATTTTACTCACATTATAAAAACACATGCGCCACACTTTGTAGATTAAAATCGTTTTCCTGAATATCTGTAAAGGAGGGGAAGCCAAAATCTCTTTTACTGATGCATCCTGTGAAACTTGTGCATATATGGTAACCATGACAAACAGGATATATATATATATATATATAACACCGAAAGGTAAAAGATGATCACATGTTTGTGTGTCATGATTTTGCCCAAAAGAGGAGGACACTGAGCCAAACCACTTACCTCTTTTAGATATGTATGTGCAAGACTTTCGTGACCTCCATATATGCCATGCCCATCTTCCAATGTTGCATCAACTTATTCTTAGCTAATATATATATAGTCCCATACTCTCTCTAAATCACTATTATTGTTGTCTTAGTTTTAGGGCAAACACATATCAACCAAGTCACACAATAACTTTTATTAACTGCGAGGTTTTCAAAGCGGGTCCGCGATCATTACGGAATCAACACTTTTAAGACATAACACACTCAGATAGAAAATAGACTCATAAAGGCCACAAAACTCTCCTTACCAAACGAAACTGCATTCTCTAGGTCTCAAACATTTGGTGGTAATGATGCTAGTGTTGTGTTGGACATGTATATGTGTAATATATATGTCCTGGTTGGGTAGGTGCATATATATACAAGTGTAATAATGAGTCTTTAATATAGTGGCGGTAATGTAAACCCTAAATATATTGGTTTGGTTTCCATATTTTGTATCTACCTATATACTTGATTCATTATTTTACTTAATCACCCTTCAAACCCGTAGGTATAGGTTGGTTGTTGATAAACATTTCCTTCAACAAACATTTTACATTAAACACTGAAGAAAAACTGGTCCACATTAGTCACTTTTGATTCATGATTCAAACCTAATGAAAACAAGAAATTAACAGCAAACAAATCAAGATTTGATGATAAACGTACATTAATCAATAACGTGAACGTTAGAAAATGGGAGAGAGGTCCATGATCATCTCCTGTTGCACAACCTCATGAGCGCTTGATTCGTCTAAAAACCACTTGTCAAGAACCGAAATCTGAGGAGGATCGTCATGATCACTGTGCTTCCTCATCATCATCATCTTCACAGCAGCCTCATGATCTTCATCGTCTTGATCTTCTTCTTCATTAGAATAACCAGAATCATCACTAGAGGACTTGTCCCAACAAGCCATGTCCACAACGTTGTCCAAGGACAAAATGGAATCAAACTCTTCATGGGACATAAAATCTCCTCCTCCTCCTCCTCCTCCTCCGCCTTGTTGATGATCTGTCAATGACTCTACGCAACATGCCTCGTTGTTGGTGTTGGTGGTGACAGTAGAGCTCGTGCACATGTTGGTGTTGGTGGTGTTCTTAGGGGAAGATCTCATCCAACCTTCAAGAAGGCGCGAGATGTTCTCGGTGCTGGAAGCGTACGAGCCTGCCTGAGCCTGAGTACTGGTTCTTGATGGCTCGCTAAAACTAGCCTTTGAAGAAGACACAAAGTAATTGGAGCAATTTGGTGAGTCTGCAGATGCAACTTTGTTGTGCGGGTCAAGAGCTGATTGGAATTTCTTCAGCTTCTTCTTCAAGTGCGTGTTCCAGTAGTTCTTGATATCATTATCTGTCCTCTGGGGGAGATAGGACGCTATCGCTGCCCATCTGTCATTCAAGATTCAAGAATCAAGAAACAAGAGAGTTTTATCAATTGAGATACTTGTTGAAGTAGGATACTGTCACCTTAAACACACATTCATGATACAATAATTACATGATATTGTGATGACATGAATGATTTATCAAGAATCAAGAAACGAGAATCAAGAGAGTTTTATCAATTGAGATACTTGCTAAAGTAGGTTACTGTCACCTTAAACACACATTCATGATACAATAAATACATGATACTGTGATGACATGAATGATTTACAAAGAAGCAAGAATCGGTAAACAAGAAACAAGAAACTAGAATCATCAATAATTATATGGTACTGTGATGACATGAATGATTTATCAAGAATCAAGAAACGAGAAGCAAGAATCAGGAAACAAGAAACAAGAAACATCAAGAATCAAGATACTTTTATCAGTTGAGATATATGATCATAGATGGATGTGTACATACTTGTTGCCCAACAAAGCTTGCAAGTGAATAATCATCCCTTCTTCATGGGGAGTGAAGTTGCCTCTCTTGATTCCGGGCCGGAGGTAATTAGTCCACCTCAGCCTGCAACTCTTGCTGCACCTTAACAACCCTGCAATTTGGCATATTTTCAATGACAAGAACAAGAAACAAGAAACAAGCTTGATCATGGAGAAGGAATTGAATAATTATATTACCAGTGTTGGTAGGGACTGATCTCCAATTGCCAGGACCATGTTGTTGGATGTAAGAGACAAGAATGATGTCTTCTTCAGGTGTCCATGGACCTTTCTTGATCCCAAGTTTGTCACAGCAAGGAGGCCTCCCCATGCCTACCCTCCCTCCCTCCTTGCTCACCTTCTTAATTTTCTTGTCCAATAGTGCCATCAAGAGTGATTATTTATATTTAATGAGAGAGGGGAAGCAACTTTTTAATTTCTTTTCCACCCACACTGAGCTACCAGAGTGAGTCACATGGTAACTTTTTTATGAATATAAATGTAGTCAATTCACAAAACCAAAGTCACATGCCATTGCAGCTACTAGCAGCTCATCACCAGAGGTAGGAATCTTTGAGTCTTTATTACTTACTATGAGTTTATGACTTACTCACACTCTCTTATTGGAGAATTTATAGTACGTTAGTGTTTGGTGCTTTTGGTGGGTTGATATCTAAGTAATGTCATACTAATTTAGCATTCAATTTCACTAACCGGCCTACGCCTGTGGGGCCGATTGGTTAGTCTTATTTGGCCATCGTTTTGAGATCTCGAATTCAAATCTCCGTAACTCTCGCTGTCAGGCCCTCACTTCGTACCATTATGACTATACTCGCCCAAGCTCGATGGACTTTTTCATACTAAATCCGAGGAGGTCAGACATTTTTGGTAGATCCTCCTACAGGTCTAAATCACATTCTACTATGTCTGATTGGTAAGCAGAGGGTATCGCGGAGCTTCAAGGAAGCATATGCTCTAGAAGTAACTCTCGGAACCTCACCATAATTTTATCTAAAGATTTTGTGAAGAATGACATCAACATGACATTATCATCAACTAATCACGTATCGTCACATCTTATCCGAAACTCTACGAGTGCGAATACCATATTCTAAAATGGAGAAAGCGACTTCAATATCACATCACTTTAGTCATTTATACATTTCACTACCAATTTCCTTTCTAAATTCTTCGTCCAAACACATGTTGAAGTGCGTTGATCTCATCTTGGTAGATTCTCATTCTCACCTATAGGGGGTAAATTTTAAGGTACACGCATTAGTTTTCACTTAAAGACGTGTTCTTCTTGTCCTGAAATCTACTTGGTACTCTACTAGAAACTAAGGAGTTAATGAAATCAATATCAGTGTTTTGGCCCTAGATTGTTTCTTGCTCTTAAGTCACAAGTGAGGTCAAATTTGAGCGGCAAAAAAAAGGTCAAATTTGATGCGGCAAAAAACATGTTAGAGATCGGAGTGTTGTGCACAATCATCTTTAGTATTGAATCTTGACTTCAGGAGCGAATATCATAATTTGGAGATTACAAACCCAACAACTAATGCGGTTTAAGGATTGTTTGTTATGTTCAAAAAGTTTCAATCAATAAACTATACTCAATTATATATCTTTCTCTTTTGAAGGAGAAATTAATGCGAATTATAGGTTTTATTAAAAACATAACTAACATATAAACTAAATACAAGAACAAGGTAATATGATTTGCATATCTCAAATATTCATAAAAACGATTAAGTGACATATAGTTGGTTAAAATGAAAAAACATCAATTTACTTGTAGTAAAAATACACTCACAAAATAGCAAATATGGATCGAACAAGAGGAGGCAGTAGTGACAATAAAACTAATGAAAAAACAAAACCAATCATGTCATCCAATCAAAAAAGAACGAGGGTGGTTTAAAGGAAAAATTTTGATGAAGCAAAAGCACCCAAATCACTTTCTTACTAAAGCCTTTCCTTGAAAATTATGATTTTAAGACGATGTACAAGGTGAGGCCATGAATCAAGGAATCACAAGTTAAAAATCCTTACTAATTAAGACTATCAGTTTTCTTTAGAAATGACACTGATTACACCTAACTAACTGTGACTACTAACCTCCTATAAAATAAATAATCAATTAATTAATCCATGAGAAAGTCTCCAAACCTATATTCATCTTAACCACTAATTGTAAGATGCTTCATTTCCAAAAACAGCCCTATATATTACTTGTAGGCACAGCTAAAAACCTCGCTTGCTATGCTACCATTATCAATCATCAATTTACAGGGTAAGACAGGTGTGCCCTAGCTATAGATCTTGGAGATCCAAAATAGATACATCTCTCCAGAGAAGTCCAAAACTTGATATGGACAGATTAATAGAGATGTAGAGTTGGTCTTCCATTCCAGCTTGAAAAGAATAAAGCTCCAGTCAATACTGATGCAATTTTATTACTACATTCAATACATACACACTCTATAATGTTCCTTCAAGTCCTCAAATTATATGGACCAAACATCACATGCAATGTCATAGAAATTTCACATTCCCTTCTCTTGTCGGCTGCAAAACTATGTCCAAACTTACACACATGAAAATGAACTTATTGGTTCCCACAAGATTCATCATATTTTCTCTTTATAATGAATGATTTACGAGTAGCTAGCGATGAATACCTGGTTACGAAACATGAGAAAATGGGTTCAGCTTCAGCACCTCACTTGTTGAGGATGATACTCATAGTTGCATCTATTCTTACCTTCCTTTTCCTGAACTGGACAACACAAACAATTAATAAATCAGGTGAGCACTTGACAACACGAAATTGGATGAAGATGACATATATAGTAGTCAAAGGATTATATAAAGGATACATCTATATGCAGTGAACATATGTGGATTCATATATTTTAGGAGACAACTTAATTAATTCTAAGCTATCAATATAAATTAATGGCAAGATCAGCTTGGTAAATGGTAATAGTTACCTGCAATAGAATCAGCATATTTCATCTTCCATCTTATGCAGTGCTTCAACAGATATTGGTGAACTCAAAGATCTCATAATGCAGAGCAGAGATGAGCAGAGCTGTCAGTAGTCCTATTTCTACATGTGCTCACACTTGACAGTCACATGACATGACATGGTGAGTTTCAGCAAGTTCACGTTATAATGAGATTCACAGAGATTGAACAATATAATTACGATAAGCTCCTTCAATTCCTCGTTCATCTTCTACTTTACAACTACTATCCTTGGGAAATAGATCACTTATTGTGCTACCATCTATGCCTATAAAGAAATTCATTTCTGGCATTACAAATATAGGATCACCATCTTCGGAGACTGCAGCTCCCCTACCAGTGTGCATCTTTAAAATTAACATTATCCAACAATGCTCAATCATTAGGATGCCATTTCCTGGTACAACACAAATGTAATATGATAAATTATAACATGGTGGCGACATTGATCTTATCATGTGCTTGAAGATCAATAATATATCAGAAAAATGCTCAAGCTTCCAACTCAAAATCCTTGATGAGTCGATGTTTAGGGCTTTTTATGCTATTTACTATCAATACAGGTTAGGCCTCTGCCAAAAGATAACACTAGCTAGCTGAAAACCACCAATTAAATGCTACCTGAAGGCAGTTACACAAATGGGATATACTGTAACATAAGACAGCCAAGTTCGCGCTACCACACACATTGTACTGAACTCGGTATCTCCAAATCAATCACCAAATAAAAGAAGCATTGATCCTTATTATCCATCCTCTGCGGAGTATGCTAAAGATAACGAATTGGCGTTGGAAAGAAAGATGCTCCATCCTATTCTGCTTCTTAAAATACTATCTCAATGCACACAAATAATCTTTCAAGTACAAGAATATGACTTTTAGCCATCCAGGCTGTGTGATGTGGAGAAAATAAACATGGCAGCATACACTGTACAAAATATAAGTGTTGGACATGCATGTGTGGTGCTCGTGTAGCAGTATTCCTCCAACATCTGACTGCGGGTGTTGTTAAAGTAAGGGCGCCAATGAATGTTAAAACCATTATCGAACAGACATTACTGACATAACGGTAATGTTGAAACCATAAAAACCCAGTCTCCAATGAACAATACAGAACAAACAACTAATTACTTTCCCTTTTATGAAGACAACCAGGCTAAGTTTCTAGGAAAACCCTTCTAGATTAGCCCTTTCACCATTCACCTCAGAAAGATTCCTTTGCGGAAATGTTTGACTTCTTTATCTATCATCTACCACAAGAAAGATGTGACACAAAATAAAGCCAAGAGACCTACTTGATCAAACAAAACCATCAAAAAAAATGGCAGCCAAGCGAGACAAATCAATAGGATAAAATTATGCACTTTGTTCACGGGCGAGACCATGGAAAAAGTAGGGTTCGAACCCATAAAATGCATAGACTGAGGTCTGTGTGAAACTTGGGAAAGGCACCTGACTTGAACTCTTCGCGAGCCAAAACCAGCCTTTACCTACACTTCCGAGCTCATACAAAGACAGCATTCACTCTTTTGGGATTACTCTACAGGATCACATGGCTACAATTGGCAATACCTCTCTATGAGATTGAACTTGTGGTTTTCGTTCATCTACTACAGTCATTCTGAATCAGAGTGAAGCTATAGATAAGCGAGGCATGAAAAGGCCCATACTAGCTCAGACACCAAGGAGCAAAATGAACTGGCAGAAAACTCTCTCCACACAACACAAAACCATGAACACCGGAGCAGTCTAAGGATAAAAAGGTACGAGTATGAAGAATTAGCAAAGATTATTCCGGTGAGAGTACATGATGCCAATTACTCTCAACTGAATATAGAAGTGGCCTGAATCAATTCAGGCATAGGAAACAAGGCAGACCAGAGAACTAGAGCATTATTGCAGAGCAGCACATCCTTCTGATGTTCTACTGCAGGGTATAAGACTTGACTTGTAGTCAAAAGCATTATCAGATTCAAAAGCAAGGTGAGGTGGGGCTGGCATCTCTCTCATCTTAGAAATGCTTTTGCCGGGCATAAACAGAAGGAAGGAAAAAGACTTAGAAAGAGCTAAAAGAGTAGCTTTCAAGTCAAGGGAGGTACCATGTGTAATGATGGATGAGCTTGTCCAGTATTTGCTTGAATTTTCAGCTAAGATTCCAATGACGGGCAAGGAAGAATTTAGTTATGCACTTCCTGTGCAAGGCGAGGTTAATAGAATGGAAGATAGGAGAGCACTTACTGTATAATCAACCAAGGCATTAGAATGGAAGAGGTTGAGATTTTTCTTTCCATTAGATATGCTACATCCATAAAAAGTCAAGGACAAATCACTGATCCAGATAACTTTACTGGGGTGCCCTGTAATACTTGAGTACAAGTTAGCATAAGACTAATGAAAGTATCCTAAAGTACCTGTTTTTTCAATTTAAAATCCTTTTTCTGTAACCTGGAACTTTATTCTAACAAATACAAGAGAAGGCAAGACGCATCTGATGCATCATACAGTCTCCTGGGATTTCCACCATGATAGAAGCCCTTTTGGAAACTTCAAATTCAACTAGATGGACAAACAAGTTCAAAAACACCAATGAAATCATAAGATCTTGTCCCACACACACACACACACAAATCAAGCAAGAAGGCACACAAATGACAACCATAGAATGCTGAAGTTCTAGAATAAAAATTTAATTAAAAAATGGCTCCTCTTCAGCTCACCATGTATATTAGTGATAATATAAATCCTTACATAGCCTATTGTTATCACTTGGCAGAAAAGAAAACAATAATTATAAAGTATTCCAATACACTTCTATTTCTTTAATTAAGAAAGGAAAAGAAAACATAGCATTAGTCAATATACATCCTCAATACTGCACATCCAAGTTAAACCTGCAAGCTGAAGTAACTGATTAGGATCAACTTTTCATTAGACAACCAATTGTCAACTGTGTTTTCAGCAAATATATGAACCTATATCTTATGAGAGATAAATTGAACATAGTATTCAATTAAAATATTGAGAGTGGATAGAATATTTGTACTGGTAACCTATTATATATCTACGATAACGGAAAATAATATGTTGGTTGCTAACCTAACCTTCTCTTTTTTAGTGTCCATTTGAGTTTTCATAAAACCAATAACAAGAAATTTAGACAGATAAGAAGGTATCTGTTTCTCGCAATTTTTATCTGGAGTTATAGAATAAATCATAGAATGAAAAGAAAGAACAAGTCCAAAAAAGAATTAAAAAAATAGTGCTCAAGAAAGACAAACCACTTCAGGGAGAGCAAAAGGAATTGATTCAAAGGAAATCTTGAGGTAGTGTACAAATCTTAAGAGAGAAGGAATCAGAAAAGGATGAGGATAAAGATAAAGGAAATATGTAGATGCTAAAGCTCGAGTAATTCGTTTATGAATCTGCAACTATTTTAAAGATGTAGATGCTAAAGCTCTTGTAATTCATTTTTGAATCAGCAACTATTTTAAACCCATAACCCAACTTATAGAGTTGTAAAATCAACGAGACACAAAAGAAATAATGTAAAATCAATTCTAGTACTCAGAACCACATGGAGGAATCCATATTGTATTTCTTGAAGTTTCAAAAGTAAGGAACTATAGTGATGACTTTAAAAACTCCAAACAGTACCAAATTAAACTAATAGATACATCTTTTGTTCTTAATCCAAGAGGAAGCCCAGACATACGAAAACTTCTACTTAAGGAGGGAATTTTAGAACATAGCTATAATATTTCTTTTGTGGTTTATCCTTTGCGACAAATTCGGAAAATCTATTACTTTTCAAGCATAGCTATACAAAATTTTGTAACATTAATGCAATTTCTGTAACGATCCTGGCTAGCATATATGTTGTGAACATGAAACAGTAAAGCAGTAATAGATACAGAAACACAAACACTTTTTTCCTTTTATAACTAATAGCCACACCACATATTTTGAATAGGCAAAAGGAAATTCCATTAAGTATGAAAAGGAAAGGATCATCGGATCATCCAAGCATGGAGAAAATGGAAAAGAAACCTAATGGACAGAAATTTAAGACTAACTATTAACTAAGCACACACAATTAAGAGTATACACTATAATCTGAGTTGAACATGCTCTCAATAAGATAACATAAAGAGTTATATTTAAAAACTATAGTATCGCAGAATGACTTTAATAATATAAACTAGCTCAATCATGTTGCAATGCAATAAGAAATGGACTTAAAACTTGCTGCATTGCCTGATGTCGGACTTGAATCATTAAGAAGTTACATGAGCACAAAGGAATGATAGTTCATCAACTAATACCTTTCACTGTGTACACATAAGTCATGTAAACTAAACATAAGCCTTTCCATTAACAGTGTAATTATCTCTTCCTGTTTTCTTGACAATAAATGGAGGATCAGAACATCATTAAATTTGTCATCAACCCAACAACAAAAGGTTCCATTAATAACCGAGTCAAGAAATAAAACATAATCCCCAGTGTGATAGATATAGGGAGGGCAGGCAGAGCTCGGCGGCACACAGACAACAAAATAAGAGTACAAGCAAGTCCCGAAATAATAGCAAGGTAGCAAGCATACACGGTCATGAGATCATACATTGCAGCTCTACCCACAAGGACACTGTAAAAAACAAAGTCTCCAAGGCCAAGTTTGATACCTCGACTCTCAACTGTTTGTGTATCTCCACTGTGCCTCCTCGCCGGCTCTCTTTCATTCACATTACCCAAATGCTCAATCAGAGGGGACATGTCTTCATCAACAGCAATCTCAGACAAGTTCTGATCAGAAGGAAAAGACGACGTTGACGATGCATCCCCAACTGAAACCCTCTCCCTCGAATTTCTCACCAATGGAGACACTTCCTCTTCCTCTCTTCCACTTTCTCCATTCCCAACCTGAGCATCAACTGTGCTCCGCGGGACAGCCTGAAGCTCGACCGATCCAGACTCAGAAACCCCAGCGATCAAGAGCCCCGAATTGGACCTCCGATTCTCCGGAAGCGCCGTGGGGCGAGCCTCGTAGACCAGAGCCGGGAGCTCCTCGTCCCGAGTCGACGCGAGCTCCACCAACAGCTTGAGAGGCCCGCCAGGAGCCAGCACCGCCACCAAATCATAAAGCGCCAAAGCCACAAGCAAAACCCAGGTTGTCCACTCCGGCAACCTAGTGAACCAAGCGGCCACAATAACCCCCAAGGAGACCATATAAGCCTGGCGGAGGAAGATCGGGAAGCCGGCTGAGAAGACGGAGAGAACCCCGACGACAGTGAAGTTGAAGAGGAGGAGGAAGCAGGTGATGGAGTCGACGGGGATGGAGAAATGCTGGATGATGGAGAGGAAGATGGAGCCGCCCATGGTGGCGAGGACGAAGAAGGCGGAGAAGCGCATGTAGTTCTTGAGGAAGTTGGTGAAATGGTAGTAGTAGAGGAGGACGAGGAGGAAGGTAACGGCGGTGATGAGGACGACGAAGACGAGGGCGTTGATGAGAGCGCCTTGGAACTTGGTGGCGGCGGAGTCGGAGGGGGATTCGAGGTAGACGAGATTGGCGGCGGTGCGGATTGGGGCGGAGGAGAAGGGGTTGGAGGAGGAGAGAGAGTAGACGAGGAGGACGACGAGGAGCATGCAGATGGAGACCGGAGACATGACGCCGATGATCTCTACGCCGATCGATTCCAAGATACTGCCCTCCATTTTCGAATTCCTGATTCCTAATCCCTAATTCCTATGCCTGGATTGGGGATTTGGGTCTCTTCTCTTCTCTTCTCTTCTCAGCTCAGCACCATGTGACTGACTCTCCCACTCTTACCAACCATTTCACCTTTACCTTTTCTATTCACATCGCTTCTGCTAATAGTCTTCCCTTCACATTTTACTATTTTTATGCCACATGCGCCTCGAATTCACTTATGTCGTGAGAACAACTTTTCGGTCAAATAAATTCGAAGTACTATCAAAGAAATGTAAAAATACAAAATTGTTCAACTCCTGATATACAGTGAGTGATGATATGGAATCTTACGATGAATGATGTCATTAGGACAGAAAAATGTTAAGTCAAAAAGAGTATAAGGAATTGTTTGCGAGTTCTCAAGGTGTAGAATGTCGTTTGGAGTTTTTTGACACGTAATTGTTTTGAGAAAGTATAATAGGTGTTGGATTCATCAAGTTACCACATACGGTGTGGCATCTAAGAGCACTTCGAGAGTGATTGTCAAGTGTGAGCTTATGAGCTCGAGAGCAAGCTCATGAGTTAACTTGAAGGATCTGTTCAAGTGTAAAAAAGAAACAAGATAACGGAGAGGAGAGCGTGCGCGAGAGGAATGCTTTAGCGAGTAAAGAGACACTTGAGAGTTTTGGTAAGTTATTAGGAGTCTTGAGCGTATTGGGGAATCATTTTAAGAGTTATATGGAGTCAGTTAAATCTCCTTTAAAATTTCGAGTCTTGGGGAGCTCTTCCATATGGATATCTCAAGGTATGCGATAATTACAGGGGGAAAAAGTTGAGTATTCAAGGGTAATAAGTGCACAAGCTTGGGCTCAATTGTAACTTAATTTGGAAGAGAAGCTGTGATTTTAGTCTGTAATATATGAGAACAAAACCACTGCAATGCATTTTGCTTTGGTACTACTCCAGGAGTCAAAAGGATTGCAGGAGTGTAACACACAAAAGTTGGAAGAAAAAGAAGAAGAAGCAGAGATCTATACAAAAACAGAGTACTTAAAGCAACAAATAATTCAATCACCCAATAAGTAGCAATCCAATAAATAAATAAAAACTTATACAACATGGATTATATATCCTAATAATGAAACAACCCCCACCTCATCTTAAATTTCTGCACCATCAACTACAAGGTTATCTAGATACACACACATCAACACTTCCATATCTAAATGTTAACTAGAGGTCAATCAAGATATACACACATGACAAAGGTATTGCAGACTGATCAAAGTTCCGCGAAGAAGGTTTTATTTTCATACAGATACAAACATGGGTAATGCCATTAAAAAAATTATGATTCTAATATATAGGAAAAGATAGGTGATAACTAATCACCCCTAAAATTTCCATTACTAACTAGAATTTGCATGTATACTACTACTGCTGGCAGATTCCTAAGCAAAAGGATTTCCTCCTACAGAAGAAGCAACAGGCCCATGTGTTGGGACATTCCTGTCAAAATAGGCAATCATATCAATTTGCAGTCAATCAATGCAAGTGATTTACATAATAATGCATAGTGATTATGTAGATGTAGATCCCTTCCAAAGGACAATACAAATAGAACGGTGAATTAATATAGTACTTTCCCATTAGAGATAGTTCAAAACATGCACCATCTTTGCAACCATGCTATTATTTCGTTAATAATTCTATTTAGGACAATTAATTTTAATCAAAATCTTACATGGCATATAATACTATGCTAGAGATAATATCACAGCAAGATACATAAATCAATATCTTTGAGACATTAGCCACAAGGTGTGGCGCAGTTGGTAAATCCAACTGCGTAAATGAGGGGAGATCCTAGGATCGATCCCCATTGCACACACCCTTTGTGGTGGGGGTGTAAGAGACCACTTTTGGTGCAGTCAGGTGCGTACAAAAAAAAAATATCTTTGAGACATTGAATCCAGGAAACATTTTAAGGCAATATTATGTTCTCAATCCATTATAAACAGTTTTCAAGTGCTTCGTCATAATCAATTCGCATAAATGACAATTTTAAGTTAACGTGAGAATGTCAGAACACACTGTTTACGCCTAAGTTTTGATACTAAGAGCAACTACTAAAGGGGTCTGAGTTATTTCAAATTTCACTTATTGAGAAGTGGGACCAATTTACTTATTAAGAAAGAGATCGAATTACAAAGGTTATACCTGATTTAACGAGTTAGATACAAGACATTCCCTTTTTAACTTCAACCAACAAAAAAAAACAAAATCAATAGTCGATAAATCATCAACTGAGAGAGTAAGCCTTTTAATATAATGCCTTGTGACCTGTCACACGTATAATTAAGAGAAACAGCCTCTTCACAAAGAAAGAGGCTGCATACAGTATTAACTTCTTCTCCTCCTCTAAACCACATTTAGAAAACACAAGAATGTACTCAAGCACACAGCATGCAACATGTGTACTTGTGCGCACACACTTGAGAAAAGAAAAAAAAGAGCCTATTTTAACTTCTTTATGGTACAATGAGAAATCATGAAATAATCATGATGATAAAAAGGTTGGCAACAATAGTTGAACTGTGCAACATCGCCAACAGAACGAAAGAACTTACCGTATTGGTGAGTTTGGTGCTTGTGCAGCTATATATGCTAAACCACCTGTTGGATCAAACTAAAATCAGATCAGACAAGATGGAAAACATAAGTGGGAGATACTATGAAACTTCTTTCAGAGTATTGATTATTCAATTATATACTTTAAGCAACAAATGCAAGTCTAGAAAAAATGTGTAACTCATCAGTGAACATGCCAAAAAATTTACCCTGTGCTACAGCTGGTATGAAAGGTGTCACTGGATTTTCAGGAAACCACGATTCTGTCGTACCACCGAGGAAGGTGGAAGGCAGCTGAGCATTAGGTAGTGCAGCTTGCAAGGAACTCATGTCCAAGAACTGTAAAAACAAATAAAGCAATATGAAATTGTATACAAGAAGGTCGAGTAGTTAAATACGGTAGAGTTGTTTTTAATGTTACTTAATGGGGAAAAATAAGAAGAAACAGTTTAGTCAACTTCCATTCACAATATCATCCATGTGCATTCCCAGTTTAAAAGAAAAAATTCCAAGTTTTAAAATTTTGCTTTTATTATATGCTCCCCAGATAGAACCTTGAAATATTTGTAGTGGACAGCTTAATTAGGGAACTATGCAGACTAAAAGTACTTGCAAAACTTGAATTGGAAATCAGACTTTTCCTTTGATTCTGTTGGTCGATCTAATTTGGAAAAGGATAAGTTCCCTTCAAGATCATAGCATTTATAGGGACTTTAGTTCTGAACAGAACTGGTACAAATGATTTGCTGCAGGTCCAAGGACCAAATAAATCTATTGGCCCTAATTGTCTTGTGTAAGAATTTTACTGAAACAAACAAGTTCTTCCTACATCATAAAATAGAACACGTGAGTCTCTCATGTCGCATATACAGCAGTGTCCCTCAGTGTGATATTATGATTTTACTAATGTAAATTTGTGTAGCGGGATAAGGTTGTCTTTGTTGCATATCTTTAAGCTACCAACTTGAGGACTATTTTGAGTCATATTGTTAAATGATATTCATACATACTGGAGGCTGTTATGATGTGGTCTTTCTGTGTTTCTCATTGTGAAGGCATTTTGTCTACATCTATGTACTTCCTATCTATGTTAATAATAATAAAAACTTCATATATATATATATGTGTGTGTGTGTGTGTGTGTGTGTGGAGATGCTAATAAAGTGAAATCCCATTTTCTATTAAATTTCCCACAGCATCTATATAATATGCTGGTTATGAAAACCAAATTAATGATACCATGTCTTTTAATTGAGCGGCATATTTTTCAAGGCAATTTAATAAACTTTGCCGATTTAAGGTTGGCCCAAATCAATTATGGACATATGGTGGCATAACCATTATTAGAACCATATTATTATAAGCACAAGTCATTGATTATATATAAAGCAGCTTGCATGAAGTACGTGGAGAAAATCTAAACTTTAAAGGAATGCATAACATGGTTTAAATACTATCTTGGTAAACCCAACCACTGGTTATCCTTGAACAGAATGGAAGAAATATTGGTATCACTTGCTTCTCCTTTATACCTTAAAGTGACAAGTCAAGTGCAAAATTAATAAGGTTTAAGAGAACGAATAAATAAGGAACATGTGCTATGAGAAATAGCTTAAAAGGGAGGCACGTGTACATAACCAAAATGCCAAATGGCAGATACTATCTAGTATTAATACTTTGCCAATAAAGCAAATGCCCGCAACATACCATATTACTCTGTTCCAATTCAAACTCATAAAGATTATCAAATGGGTTAGTTGATTTATGATCAGCTGCATGTGACAGTGTTCCTCCCTGTCAATGGAACAAAGTTTGTGAATATAGAGTTGTAAGAATCATAGATATAAAACTGGATCAAGGAATAAAACTTAAGAGAAAGCACCTCTGGAACATATGATGGCCCCGTGACATGTGACTGTACAAGTGAAATACCAGGCCCACCGTATGGGGCAGCCATTTCAATACCATATTTATCTACGCTCTGCAAAGCAAAAGTTGAGATTAAAAATGAGAACAGGCTTGGGGGGAAACAGCACTGCAATGTTGTACACTTACGTTCATGAACTGATCATAAGGTGCAGCTCTCTGAACACCATCTTTATCTACATCCTGCAAGTGCAAGGAAGGATTTATGAATAACAAAAATGGAAGGGAGAGGAATTCTTCTGACAAAGTCATAATATACCCTCTAAACTCTTACATTCAAGTACTGATCAGTAGCTGATGAAGGATTTAATCCAGCCACTTGTTCGCTACTATGCTCAACAACCTTCAAAGGAAGATATCCACTAGAATCTTCAAAAGCATTCCATAACTGTTCAGAGGCAATGAGTATAGATTATAACCCCTAAAAGTAACACTTTGCTTTTCCATTTAAAAAACAAATATAAATACGATAGAGATGAAGTTTCCTCATAATGCACTACAGTAAGCCATTATCTCTGTATTGCCTTTTTTGTTTTCTATTTGTCTCCATTTCTTGTTTAGCACATAATGGAGTTAAGGAGGGCATACTCTAGCAATATAAACTGCATACCTCAGTACGTGTTGTAACAGCAGGAGCTTGAACACTGTCAATACCCTCATGCCATGGATTAGACATTGACGAAGATTCATGACCATCAGAATGTTGAATGGATGGCCACTGTGGTCCCATGTCAAAAGATGAAAATGGGTCAAACTGCCTAGATTCACCTTTGTCTATATTAGCAAATTTGTCAACTGCAAGATTTTCTGTGCCTGAAAGAAATGCTGCTGGATGTGCATCAAATGTGGCCCATCCTTCATCTTTAGGAATAGATAGCTCTGCTGATATTGTATTAGTGGCTGCAGCAGAATCTGCTGATTGCTGCAGAGCAAAGAAATCTAAAGCTGATGGCTGAGAAGTTTGAGGTAGTTGAAAATTATTTACTGGTTGAGCCTGGCATATTAAGGATGGTTGGAATAGATCTACAGGAGCAGAAGAGTTTGCTGGTAGCTGAAACAAATCAACACCTGAAGGTCCAGAAGAGACTGGCTCTTGTAGACCCGGTGCTTTGAAAAGGTCTATGTCACTAGGACCCCCAGGAACAGATGGTCGTGTGAATGAGGACACTTTATCCTGGAAAGCTCCTGGGTTTTGTTGAGTTTCTGAAACATCCACAAAACTACTTGAATTAAATGAACTGAGGGATGGGGAGTTGCTATCAAATGACCCAAAGCTTCCAAACGATGTAGTTCTCTACAATAAGGAACAAATTGCTGTCAGTTAACATAAAAGAGAGCACAAAATAGATGGAACATATTGCTAAAAGCATAGAAGATATCACAGAACCTATCAGACACCAAAATGTAGAATTAACTTACGAACCCCAAGGGTCTCAAAAGTCCAAACTAACAAAATACACACATTTATAACATCCACAACGCTTTTGTAAAACTAGAATTGTTGAACCACCAAAACTACATGCTCTATTTCATATAGCTAGCTGCGAAAAGAAAAGGTAGAAAATAAGTCATTTCTAGTATTTTTCCTAAAATATACGTGTATGTATGCATGTATATTTTATATACATAGCTTGTAGAGAACCATTTTCAATAACTTGTAGTTGGATTGTTTAGACGCGACTTTAGGGAACTGTAAGGGGAAGAAAAAGGAAACAGTGATTCAATCCATTATTTTGTTAGCATTTAATAGAGGGAATGAAAAAGAAGGGTTGAGTTACCTCCCTAGACACCAAAATAATCAGCCCAGGCATAGTTGGGAAAGAAGATTAAGACTGTACGAAGGGAAATGATAGTGTATTAAAAAGGTAATAATTTTTTATGTTTTTTTTTAATCTTTTCCTTCTCATTGCTTCTTCTCAACGTCACAAACTGAGAAGATACAGTCCATGTTTCTAAAGCTGATGATAAAACCAATGAAATATGCCAGATTAAATTGGAAGTACTTAATACACTGAGCAATAGAAGATCCAAGTGAAGGTGTCATGCACTATGTTGCACCGGTACTGACGCGTTTCAGACATGCAATACACAATTTTAAAAAACATACGACATGATATGTTATGACACGTTAATTTTTCAATTAAAAAAAATATTCATATATAGAAAACTATATGTATTAATGGTTTTAATTGTAACAAAATTTAACGGACTCCGATACTCTATTGGAGGAGAGTGTTGGTGCTTCACAGGTCATGCATATGTGAATTAAATAGAAGGATAAAGATAGAAGTACTTAGATTACATTTCTACCCAATCTACCCATAAATAATTCAACCAAATTTAAATAGTTTAGTGTAGAACTGCATGAGAGAGTCTACTTAACAAACTAATAATAAAATTTCTTTAATTTCATTCTCATTTATCAAAGAAGCCATACAAATTATACATTACAATCCCATGATATCGTTCTACTTAGGATACTTACAGAAGAAACTGCAATTCAAACTGTTGGAGACTGTGCTAGAGTTGGTTTAACTATTATGGGAAGCCAGCGAACATAATCCTATAGCACTAGTGGGAAATGCATGCAGACATATATTGGATAAAATGAGAATATTTAAAGAAAAGCAAAGTAGTACAACGAAATTGAAAGTTTTCATGACTTCATAAACTTGATGTTTGAAAGACTAACTAGTTCATGTTCAAATGGCTATTGCTTGTTGCTCATAGTTTTGCTCTATTTACTTTATTCTATTTTATTATTCTGCACAACATTGTGCATAATGGAGTAAGTTCAGACGAAATAGGACCTGTGGACGTGGAATCCCATCTGGTGCTCTCTTGGTATTTGCCTCTGAAAATGAATTTATCGATTGTGGAAGCACATCTTCACTTGACATATTCCTTGGACGCTGTATAGGTGTGCTGCTAAATCCAAGGTCCTTCTGATAATTTGGAGAT
>JAYMTK010000767.1:0-19407 GCA_036897405.1 Pelargonium myrrhifolium
TTACAAAATAAATCAACAAAAATTGAAGAAAAATACAAATCTCACCGGCGGATCTGGCACGTTCTCGACGGAGGACTTGTAATCGGAGCTGGAGGAGAGAGGAAAGGCGCCAGTGAGAAGCGTGGCCGAGAGGAACGACGCCGGAGCAAGTGTGGTCGAGAGGAACGACGCCGGAGCAAGCATGGCCGGGAGGAACTTCGCCGAGAGGAGGAGTGGCGTCGCCGGAGCTAGCGTGGCCGGGGGGAGGTCGCCGGGGACGCTTGGCGGGGACGTGGGGACGCGGATGCGCATGCGGATGCTCCTTGTATGAATGATGTGTGCGATAGGTATGCGACCTCCTTCCCGCGTACGCTTAAGTGGGGCGGATCCCTCGCCGCCTGAGTCGAGTGCTCGCATCCTCCTTGTGCGGGTGAGGATCGTTCTTGCGCGGGCAGACTCGAGGACACAGAGCGTGCCTTGGTCTTTGCAGGCCTTGGCTTCGCGTGGGTGAGGTTCACGTGGGGGCACTCATGCGGGTCTTTGACCCGGGACCTGGCTCGAGCTTTGACCGTCTTTCACTCGGTTGACCGAGCCACATGTCACTCTTTCATTGGCCAACATGTTTCTAATTTTTTGTGACGAATCAACATGGATACCAACATATCAAGTAACGAGCAACAACAACAGCAGTAAACGAAAAAAGATAAAACCATAAGTAACCAAATCTGGCACAACAAGAGAATTTGAACATTCAACTCAGATACTAGGATTTGCAAACTTTCCCATAATGTTCATCTGCTATGCTATGCATAACAACAGCTGATTTATTGAAATATGAAAGATGAAGAAAGTAGTAGATTACACTTGCGGCCTTGCCTGAACCACATATATTATGTTATCTTTCACCACCCCTTCAATGTCCTGGGGACACCCATAAAGGCTCTCTATGATTTTCCCCGCCTCCGCGATTCTAGAGAACAATGACATTTGGAAGGCTTTATCCGTTACCATCCGGTCGCTGGCATAGTCCAACATCACTTCTTCCACTTTATCCATGATTACACTGCGATAATACATATCGTTGAACCAGGTGAAATAAGTCTCATATCGGAAAACTCAAATCATTATATGTAGTTCATTATTAAATGGATTAGTTACAGTTCCTTACCCTGTATTAACACACATTTGCAATTCACTACCCTAAAGTACAAAATTAACTATTCACTACCCTGAGGTTTTGAAAGTTCAGGGTAGTAGTGAACTGTAATTAACCCTTATTAAATCTAACATGTTAACAGGTACTCCATGTGTTTCCCGGTTTTTTCTTTTTCTCTCCACTGGGGTACATATACTCGAATTTTTAATCACCAATTTTCTGATACCATGTGAAAAACCAACCCAACTAAAAGTCTAAACTAATAACTGATCCCAATTTAATATTTACTACTAAACAAACAATAGACCTATCAATTTCTCTAATACAAGGAACTAGCAGACAACAGACCTGTCATAAAGCCCAGCTCCTGCATATCCTTCAAGGTCCTCACCATTTGAGTCTGATCTGAATATAATAGACTGCTTCACATACAACCCTATTTTTTTGCTTGGATAACCAGTGACCTGAAATTCCAATCCACATTTGAGTTTATCAGATGCAATTCACAGTATGCAATATCTTTGCATAGAGAATTTGGTAACCAGGCATACTAACGTTGGAGACGAGTTCATTCCAGATCGACTCATCCTGGTAAAATAAAACATATACCAACACAAGGGAGATCAGAAGAAGTTGGCCTTACGATAGGAGATTTCATGTTGTTCTTTTTGGTGATGAAGCTCATGGCTCGTCCAGGATACGCACCCACCAATGTCTCTCCCAAGCCTTTCACAATCTGTGTTTCAATAAGGGGGTGAAACTCCATAAATTATTGGATAAGCACGTAAAAGCAATGCTTACCTCTGTATATATCTCTGAGGTGTCTCCTGATAAGGGGTTCTTTGTGTGAATCACAAAAGCATAATCAGCACTGATAACTTCTTGAATTAAAACAGCCATACAAAGATTGTCGTGATTCATATTAACTTTCTTGCAACTCACGTATGCTCTTTCATTCCATTTTGAAGCCCAAACCTGAAGAATATAAAGAAAAAACAGAAGAAATAAAAAGGATATATATATATATATATATATTAACTGAAACTTGCCACTTTCGTAGTTCTACTGAAAAAGTCAAGTGCCATTGGGTGTAAAAAACCATCTCAACTAAAAGCGACCTTTTAGACTTTTAGTCACCAACGCTATGATACCATATAAAGAACCTTATCAACTAAAAGCTTAAGCTGATAGTTTAAGGTCCGATAATAGTTTTATACTCTAACAGGTGCGTTTATAAATTTGAAAACCACAAGCCATTGAAAGGCTATCGTGCAACATGAACTATCAATAAGCTAAAGTTGACCGTTATCCTTCTCTACTATACTGAAGCAATATGATAAAGTAAAGAAAAAACAGAAACACCAGTAAAAAAGCATTGTTCAACACATTATTATATCACAAGTAATCTCAACATGAATACCTTCTTTATAGCTTGCCAAGCACAATTCCACCTCTCCTCTCCTTCATCACCAGGCCATGGTATTCTTGAACTTTTCATTTTACTCTTAAGCTCATTGGTCTATACCAAATTTCAAATTCACAAATATATAATCAACATAGGCACTAAGAACATGAGCAGATATTTTAATAGAAGAAATACATTGATTGACAAGTAAAGAAAATAATTATTTCGAAGTAAATCATTCCTAGTTTTGGCCTCCTCCCTTTATGCCGTAGGCATGACTCATGAGAGAGATGTACACTAATTTAGATAGAGCTTTATTCATAGGAATAAAATTCATGCTAAATCAAAATTCAACTCCAGGCAACGCAGGCTTGGGTTTTAGAGCATTCTTATGTTCACATATAGATTGTTTCTTCTTTTCTTTTTTTCCTATACAGCTTTGCACAGGGTTTACAAACCGGTATACTTTTATTTGTATATTTTATTCACAATTCAGAACTATATCTAAAATATTCCACTTTTCTCCCTTGCCGAAATTCTACTTCCAGGATTTGGCTGAATTTAAGTAATAATCATATCTAGGACTTCCATTCCCTCAAAACATCAAACAACTGCGACAATGAAGATCAGACATGATATGAAAAAACAATAGATATGCTTCTTCGCGGAACATTTCCAAATGGTAGAAGGAACATCCTCGAGCATTTTTTTGTATTGATCAGAGTTTTCGAATATCATAATAATATTACCAAACGAAGGGAAGCTTTCATTTGTAGAACAGTTTCTTGAATTGCCTTAAGTTTTGATAGGTCACCACCATGCACAAGTTTATTTAAATAAGAAATATTGGTTGCTATGTCCTGCAGACAACAAAAAACTAAATTAGCATTCTCATCAAAGAGCAACTCATTATTAGTAATTTTACGGGAAGATAATACACTAAACGCAAGTATAATTCATGAAGATACAAAATATTTTGTTAAAGAAAAATTGTATCTGACAAGTGCTTGTTTTCACCATGCACTATCAGCTCCAAACCAGCAACCAATTACATCTTCTTTTGTCATACTTTTGAATAGAAAAGATAAGAGAGGTAATGTTAGAGTATAAAACTATTATTGGGCCTTCAACTATCAGCTTAAGCTTTTAGTTGAGTTGGTTCTTTACATGGTATCAGAGCGTTGGTGACTAAAAGGTCCCGGGTTCGAATCGTGCCGCCACCCATATTAAATTCCAGCACAAGACAAAGAGTGGATATGTGCATGAGCCACGTGCAAAGCAAAAATGGGCTTGCACGTGAGGGGGCGTGTTAGAATATAAAACTATTGTTGGGCCTTCAACTGTCACTTAAGGTTAGCATTTCATTAATTAAGCTGCTTAGGTCTTATAGAGTTGAAAGGGGGAGTAACTGTAAGTGTACTCCAGTAATGTCCACCGAAAATGTGTGTAAAGGCAACAGCTCTGCTCAATTATTAGACAATCTCATCTTTCTCATTCATTTGAAGCTTGACTTTGGAAAAGTCAACATACCCTATTAAAATCTTCTGATAGAACAGTCTCAAAGACACCAAATGGTAGGGCAACTGACACTGGAATCCTAATCCAGGATGGCACCCTTCCTCTTAGATATTGGATGTTGCAAGATTTTTCACCAACCTACACAGCCGAAATGTGTCAGAAGCATATGGATATCATCTTTCCTTCCTCAAGGCTTCTCCAATTTTCATTGTGAAGAAGTGCATGAAAGGTTTTGATATTCACCTTTGATCCGCTATCAGTTCATTTCTATGAATACCAGAGCAAGAAAATACATTACAAAGAGCATACCGTATCACTAGTGAACTCCCCAATTGAAACAGCATATTTTCCACAGAAAACCTTCTTTTTCGGAGACACTCGAAGACTTAAGGTCAACGCTCTAGGGATTTTGAAACTAGTGAAAGAGTTGAGTGATAAGTTGGAGCCACTGATGTCACTGCAAGCAAACAAAAAGTAACATATTTTGAAGTTTGCAAAGCATATCAAAATAGTGATCAAGCAATAGATTATAAAGCAAACCTGATTATCAAATCGGATAGCCTTAGCTTTATTGATATTGCTTTGCCTTCTTTCAATTTAAGATCGCGGAGAATATTATGATCAAAGCATGTGGCAAAGCACACCTGTAGCATGCAACAAAAAAATGAATGAAAACATTAATATTTTAGTTATGCATAAATTGAAAGAAAGAGATGCAACAAGTAGTGCATGCAATGGTTATTTGCCTTGCTATTTCTTGCTCTAATAGAAACATGAGATAGAACATCTGGCATGTCAGGTGTCAGAACAGCAACAACTCCAGCTGGAATCTCCTCCTCACCACTTACTTTATTAGCAATAAGAACGGTAGGTTTTCGGTAAACCATTTTCTGGGTAGAGATCAAACTGTTAATACAAGTTACAAACCCACACGCTTCCACTGGGCTGATAACCTGCCAACTGTTACACACACATTTGAAAACATTGTTAGAACTGAACACCCATCAAGCAGACGTAATTAAACAAAAATAAAAATAAAAAATAAGATAAAGGAACAATCATAGACTGCAAAGCCAAGTTTTATGAATTAGTAATAAATATTAACACAAGCAAGGGAAAAAAAAAGCATTGAATCAGGCAATTCAATTAAATTCTCACCAGCCTAAATTTGCAACTTTTCTAAGTATGGGGTCAAAACGATTTATTAGTGTAGACAGAACCGATGCTGATCCTGATCTTATTAACTCCTCTGCAAAAATATCAATCTGAAAATACAATGAATATAAAGTAAATTACTAAATATATATTATCAGTTGAGAATAATGTCGGTCCAACATAGTTCTCAAAGTTGATAACAATGACATACCGCCCATTTCTCAACACCAAGCAAATCGCCAAGATATAGCGCACTAGGTTGGATGATTTTCAGGTAATGTTCTGACCTATCAGCTAGTACTAGTCGCAACCGATCAAGAACAGCCTTTGTCTGTAATGCCCACTGATCATTATTGGGTTTGTAGGATTCAGAGACACGATACCAGTCCTTTGAAAGCAGTATATAGCCAACAGTTGAAAAAAGGAACTCCATTAAAGTCCAAGAGATAAAATAACCAGATAATACCAGTAAAAGAATATTAAGAGAAGCTAAGTAAATGGTGCATCTTGATCCTATGTTAAGTAAAAAAAAGGTATACCTTTATGCAGAAGATAAGGTCTTCATTGTTGACAGTAGACAGGGCCAGATTTTCAAGCAATAGGGATATGAAGAACATGATCTCCTATAGAGATGAATAGAATGCTTTTACATTAAACCATTTTCAACTAAGCCTGTCATAAAAAATATTTAGGTTTTAGCAACAAGAAAATTGATTACTGGTGGCTGCGAAATGTTTAGATATTTGAGTCCCCTTTCCATTGCTGTTCTAACTGTTGATGCCAAAGCAAGATCAAGGAAGAGTAGATCTTTGGATCTTCCATGTGATGTGAGAAGAAGAGGGCGAAGCTGAATTCGAGATTCCAGTAATTTCTGAAAGTAGAATTTCAAACCTTAAAAAAACCATCTCTTGGGTTAAAAATGAGACAAGATGAACTTCAAAATATATTAGTAGGAAAAATGACCTCCATTAGTGGACCGATATTCTCATCGTCAACGTGTGCTTTGATAAAGTTCAGGCATTCCTAATGTGTAACAAAGATTAGAAGGTTATTTATCTTCATGATTTAGATACTCAAGGACACACAAACATGTGTATCTTCATGCACGCAAAATCAAATAAATCTGTATATCTATACACGCATATGCACAACCACAAAAACACACATGAATATGTACAATGATATATGTATATATACTAATGTACCTTGCTTTATATCTTCAAAGGGACCAAAAATGCAATAACAAAAAAAATGATCACCTGCAACTTTGGTGATAATCCACAACAACTTTCAATAGCCGATTCAAGTTCAACACCTGAATGAACAGCCTGCGACATTTAAAAAAAAAAAAATTATGAAAATAGAAAAAGACATTCTCATTTTTCATACACAACTCATATAATCATAGTACAGAATGAACCACTTCAACAATGAAGGGGTCAAATTGAAATTAGAAAAAATTAATAGATATAATTAACTCTATGGATGGATCATGATCAACCTATTTCAGTACTACCTCACAGTCACAGACTAGAAGGTCGGTGTGAAGAAATTGGCAGATATAGAAGTATTGTACAAGGTCAAATTTGATGTCATTATTGATGTAGTGGTTACCTCTTTCAATTCATTATTTATTTAATAGTTTTTTCAACTTGAAACACCTATAATAGGAAAATCATCATCAAGCATTCTTATATATTTATGAGGTGATTCATCTTTACATTGCATTTTCTTCACCTATAACAATTTGTAGCCCCAAAACTTAATTTGTAAAGTTCTCAAAAACCTATCTGATAAGCACTAATCGATTTCCTTAAGCTTCCAATTAAAGACAGTTCATAAGGAAAAACCCTTCATATTTGACTACACTACAGTATAATAATATCATAAAATAAGAGCTGCAGCATGCAGAATATTGCCAATGATATAAACCACAACTGCAAATATCAACCTACCCATTAGAAAATTCAGGATTGTGTACCTTTAATGTTTTTAAATATGCTGTAAGGTCACGGATAAGTCCTTCCTTAGAACCTGTCTTGAAATGAGGCTCTGATACGATTGGACGATCATAACTTGCAAGCTTTGCTTTTGTAAGACCATTTGTGTTCAATGTTTGCCAGTAAACATCATTTCTACAACCAGATTTTACATAATTTAAGAGTGCCTGTTACAACAACAACAAAAAAAAAAAAAAGTCAATGAATTACTAAGGAACACTTTTTAATTAGTTATCAGACCTGGACTCCGCTGGACAGTCAAGAACCTAGAACTGGCTTCTTAGTCAAAGTGATCTTCCCAGACTGTTCATAATCAACTCCAACTCAACTACATTTGCCCAGGGATTAGTTGGGTTCTCAAAGAGCTATGAACACCTTGTTAAAAATAGTAAATAAATAACCCCGGGATACTCACTTGTTGAAACAATACTTAGGTGGATCCAGTAAGAGTGGACTGATATCTTTGCCAAGAGTCTGAAAGTTATTATCTGTCTAACAGAACTGAATAAATTACCATACCTCACAAATAATCACATCATCTGGACTACTATTATTGTGCAGCTTTTGGTGCCATTCCTCCATCATGCCACCTTTGCAGTCATTATTTCTCTGACAGTGAAAACAAGAGGGTGTAATTATATGTCAAAGTAGGTGGAACACAAGTTATCTCATATGAGAAGTGTAATCAAGTAACCTGAACAACAAGTATCTCATCACGGATTCTTTGCCCAACATCACCTTGACCACCACGACCAACACAGGTCATTATTAGTCTAACCATTTCACGATCATTTGGCTGGTTAACAAATATTCTGTGTAGTAAATTGGTAAACCTATCTTGAGCTTCACTAATTTCCCTGCACAGAAAGCACTAACATAATGAATAAGTCTAAGCATATTGATGAATTCTCAAGTATATCTATCCTTATACCAAAGCGTAGCCATTTAATATAAGTAGAGAACAAACAAGGCAAAGAAGCACAAAATTGATAAGAAATAATCATCAAGTGACCTGCAGACTTTTTTGAAACACAGCAAACAAAAATCAGAAATTTTAACTGTTTAACCTAATTGTGGCACATATTCATACCTTATATGGGTTCTCCAAATTCACATGCTTATATATAAGGTATGAGAACAGATTTTTGCCTCCCAGGAAAGCAGCTCTTTTTTTGTCTAATTAAAATAATGACAGTGAATGAGCTTGCTTAAAACAAATGTTGTTGCTTTTCATGTAGAATATAAAAATAAGGTGAAGGAACCCATTTTAACATGTGCCTTAAGCAGGAGTGGCTATCAAGTTTTGGCACTTGGAACAAAAGAAAGTGAACACTCGTTTTCTATTAAGATCTGATGATTCATTATATTTTCCAGTTGCAGTCTTAATGAAATAGTAAACTAGAGATGTCTGTTGGAACCTTGAAGGAAAGAAATCAAAAAGAGACCAAAAAGACATTCCTAATTAATGCAATTTAGATGAATGCAATATTTCGTACCTCATAAAATGGCTTATCTGTTAGAACATTTGTGTTAGGTGCTCGGGTAGTCAAAAGATATGTTGAAAACTTATAGTACCACAAGCGGAGTCAACAAGTATCATCAAGGGATCCACTACAATACCAAGATAGAAGTATATCCCTTACCGAGGTTTAACATTATAATTCTTGTTCCAGGTCAGATGTCTACATGACATAAATCTTAACCAGACTAATATGCCAGTAAGCCCCAATTCCCCTTCGCTCTTACAACGTTCTGTCAACTCTGTTGCAATGTTAAACCTGTACCAGGAAAATATATTAGCAAGCATATTTGATAATAAACCAGTTGTGAAGAGGCGTCTCATAGTTTGCCTAATTGCTTTGTGACACAGATTCTACTGAAAGTACAAATATATGGCTCAGAAATAATATTGTGAAAATGAGCATCAAAGTTTCATCATTCAAAGCAATCACCCTACAATTATTTGTGAAGATCTTAGATTATGTCTTAACCACACCTGTGCATCAACGATCTTTCAGCCTCTTTCTCTCTGTGAGATATCTCATCTAGTAACCATTTGACAATTCCTTTCCGGTCCCCATCAACCTGCATAGATGTAACAATTTCAACATGTAAACTTCAATAATTTGCACAAACAAATTTACAACAGAAAAATGGAAAAAATTACAATTATACCACTGCTGGAAGATAATGCCAAATGACCGAAAAAATTCATCTTGCTAAAAGAAAAATAGAACAAAGAATGAGCGACTATGAGTTTGAACCCAACTGGTGATCATATTTCTATTTGTCAGAACTAAAATATTCAAAAGAAAAGTAGAATAATTAGAGTATTTGTGCGATATATATTTAAGTACCTCATTTTTTCTACTGATTTGGTCATCCATAATCCAAAACACAATAGCTGGTTCTCTGTTTGGTAAATTGACTTGGGGTCAAATATTAATGCTGCAAGACTACATTAATATTTTTTTCAGTCTCCATTTCATGCTTAAGAAAGCTCTTATCTAGCTCACAAAAAGTACCCAGTTTTTGCATGAAACTGGAGTCAGTTTGGAGCATAGTATGTTCTTCAAGTACATTGTTTATTTATTTTTGGCTTGGCGTATATTGACCAAAGATCTAGCTGAACACCCACTTTCCCGGTTAGCATTTGAAGGCAATTGTGGGGATACAGTGAAATTAGTAACTTCAGTGATTGGATCATGAGTGTAGGCGTGAAACTGAACTGTCATTCAAATTTGAAATAGTGATTTTGTTGTTTGGCCTTCAATGAAGCATAGAATTAGGGATCCAATACCCATAAAATGGAGAAATGGCAGTTCATCTTCCTCAATGATATGGATGAATCAAAATTACATCCATTGACCAAGCTTATATTTTGTCCCAACACCTTTACTCAACTCCACTGCCACCTTTTAAACTACCTTACAAATAATCAATAAATTGGCATTAACACATACTGAAATGGGAGTGATCGTTCATGCCTGCATCCATCCAAACCAAAAGCAAGAGGCTTAAATGTCTCAACTGGCTATCAGCTGGTACATACTATCAAGCTAGAAGCTCAAAATTAGCTTGCAGAAATAAGTGGTGTTGAGGAATCCCACATTTAAAAAATGTGAAATTTGTTGCCATTTGATATACTAGTTGGACTCTCCACCTATCGGTTTAATCTTTTGGGTTGGATTAAAGCTTAACAAGTGTCGACTTTATTTCCATCTCCATCTTGGTTGTCTCCTGAAGGTCCAGGAATCTAACTAGACTAGACAAACTGCCGAGTGCCGGCCTAGGTGATGTTGCTAGAAAACAGTGAAGAAGATGTTTTAGATGCCAGAAGCATATATCTGTACCCTGAATCCATTCTGATGGCTGCTGAGGCTAAGGCAGACAAAAAGCTTTGAAAATGGTAAAGCTATGGGTTTGGAAAAGATAGAAACAGAATAGATTCAGCTGACCTGACTGCAGATATCACTAGTTCTAGATCTGACATTGTGGAAAAACAAATCATACAATTAGTGATATCAAGGCTCTCTTTTTTTGCTTCAGATTCATTCCATGTTTATAACTATATATAATATAAGTAGTAGTGGACAAACAAAAACAAGAGATAACTTTATTGTTTCTTATTTTTAACAAGTTTCCACTTTCCAAAGTTTCTATTTATTAATTTGTGTGTGTTGTAGGTGTGAGTGTTTAAGTTGAGCAATCTTTTGATATAGATGTGAAATCTTGTCAGCAAATGCAAGAAACGGGACAAGACAATAGGTATGACAGTCTGCAACACAACTAAATTTTATATCTATGTATCTAAGGAATAAAACCAAGTCAACCATTTATAATAATAACCATTATGCAAGAGCATATTGTAAAACAATAAATAAATAAATTATGTGATTTACCTTTCCACCTGCATTTGTTGGCTTCAAGCCTACAAAGAAGTTAGCTCCATTATTTTTTATCCAAGATCCACCAGACCAGATCACAAATTGTACACCCAGAAAACTCCTTTGCTGCAAATTGATGTCTACAACCTTCATTTATGTGTGTGTCAGATAAGGGCTGTCAGTTAATATAATGCTGCAAGTTTGGATAAATTATATAGAAAAAAATAAAGAAGAAGAAGAAGCAAAACATGTTGGCAGCAATACTTTGCATAAATTACCTGAAAGTATCCCTCTCCAGTTGATATATCTGTAAAATAGGTCTGACAAGCCCCAGTAACCAACTTTGATTTCTGAGGCAATATTTCTGGTGGAGGTTCCTACAGTTATTATTTAATGCTGATTATGAGCTGAACTCTAGCATACACAGACAAAGAGTTTTGATCTTAAATTTATTCAGTTTGTTAAAGTACTAATCCTACAAAGTTAAGTAACAATAAACTTACCAACCACTCCCCAGGGATCAACTTTGATACCCCCCAGTGGAGAACTGAATCACCCTTCATATTTGTAGCAACCAAAATATGAATATCACCCTGAACAACCTTTGAAAGGACCTGTAAACATGAAAACATTAACACATACTCAAACTCAGGAACCATTTTTTTTTAACCTATCGGAGCTCATGAATTGGCTAATGCAGGTTGATAACGTGTGTTAAGTGAAGAGAATACTCAGGAGCCTGTTCCATTAGGAATTCGCCACTGACATACCAAACCCATTGTCATTGAATATCGTAGATATGACAAAATATGTTAACCATGGGAGTTCATTGCCATTTGAAATATATTCTTAGAACATTGAAAATAAACACGTTCCTCCGTCTTTCCGAAGACTGAAATTCTTAACAAGCAGAAACTGACTCACCAGCATCCATCTTTATTCATCTTCTCATTTTGATGAGCAAAGAATAGTTATACCCTGAAATTCGCTTCCCTTTACGCAACAATAAAGATGGTACAATTAGAACGTTGAGGTCGGAACTATAATGGATTAGAATGTAGGATTGGCCAACATAACAAATCCAATTATGTAATCACTGGATGAAAAGTTCAGAACCAAAGTCAGTAACTAATGGGTTAAATGGTTTTGCCTCCCCTGGACTGACATGTTTTTTGGGTTTAGCTCCTAATTAGGGTTTTGCCTTGTTTTAGTCCTTGTAAAGCATTATTTTTATTAATTAAACTCATTCAACTGAATGGAGCCGGTTTTCACATGTCATGTCAAAATTTGTTGACACATCGTCACACCACGTCAGATATGGAATCTACGTGGACATGTCACATCATCATACCGTTTCATATTTTCATCATTCACAGCCAAAACGACATCGTTTCGGCTGGTTGCAGTGTAAAAAAATAATGAAAAGCAACATTTTGTATGATGTTGCATGTACACATTGACTTTGTATCTAATGTGGAATGATGACGAGTCAAAAAATGTTGACGTGACACCTAAAAATCGGCTACAACCCGTTGATTGGATTTAATAAATTAAATAAGAAAAAATGTACGATTTAGTCCTTGTGCTATTTGAAACGTTACGATTTAATCAATATACTTTAAATTACGATTTAGTCCAAAGGTGGAGCAAGTGGTTCATGTTAGTCCAAAATATCTCGAAACCGTCACAGTTTAGTCCATTCAGTTAAATCTGCTAACGGAAACCGTTAATTTTAACTGACGTTGTTAAAAAATAATTTTTTATTATTAAATTGTTAACATGACATTTGAATAATAATAATAATTTACAGTAAAATGTTGCAGCCACCGCCTCCCTTGCAGCCTCCATAGCTACCGCCTCCCTCCATTGATTCCGATGAGAGCGCCTCTAATGCCTCCACGGCGGCAAGCTCGAGTCAAGAAGTCTCTTCTCTATCTCTTCTTCAGCGAATGCAGGTCACAGATCGGCGGAGCAAGCCATCGCCGGAGGCAGAACAGATCTGCCTAGAGAAGAGGGCTTTTTTGAGAAAATGATAAAAATTTGAAGGACTGTTTGTAATTTTATCATATTCTTTTTTTTTTATTAAATAAAAAAGTATATTTATTATAATATAGTAATTATTATTTAAATGCCATGTCAGCAATTTAATAATGAAAAATATTTTTAACGGCTTCCGTTAAAGTTAATGGTATCCGTCAGCAAATTTAAGGAATGGACTAAACTGTGATGGTTTTGGAATATTTTGGACCGACATGAACCACTTGTTCCACCTTTGGACTAAATCGCAACGTTTTAAAGTATGGAACTAAATCGTAATGTTTTGGATAGTACATGGACTAAATCGTACATATTTCTTAAAATAATGTTTTACAAGGGCTCAAACAAGTCAAAAGCCTAATTAGGGATAAACTCAAAAAACTTGTCAGTCAAGGGAGGCAAAACTATTTAACCCCTAATTAATTATGAATCTTCTGATCAACACCCTCTTCAATGGATTCTACATTTCTAACAATCAGTCCAAGATGCAATCACTAATCACAGTACACAAGCATTTAAGTGTAATAACTTAGACATGACATTAAATCATGCAGTTTACAGTAAAATGTTGAAATACTGGTCACAAGA
This sequence comes from Pelargonium myrrhifolium, assembly GCA_036897405.1. Taxonomy (NCBI): domain Eukaryota; kingdom Viridiplantae; phylum Streptophyta; class Magnoliopsida; order Geraniales; family Geraniaceae; genus Pelargonium; species Pelargonium myrrhifolium. The sequence continues at coordinate 13,726 of JAYMTK010000767.1, forward strand.
AAACTAACCACTATATCGTAGTTGCCGGTATGATAATTTTTCCGAGAGACTACGCCGTGTCCTCCCATATACTTGTCTACAAGATTCATCAAAGCTGATGATGGCTGACTGCTGATTTTACCTTGTCCCTCAGAATGCTTTTGCAACCATTGCCCAACATCATGTTTTCTGTTATTATAGGAGTATGTCAATCCACTGCAGACTTGCTCTCTATTTTCAGCTTTAGTACTTCCAGTTACAGGACTTCCAGTCACAGGACTACCAGTTACATAATTGGTGTGCAACTCATTCAAGGAAACTCCTTTCAATAGTTGACTTTGAATCTCCCTCAAAGCAGCATCATAATCACACTGTACCAAAGTAGCAAAGTAACTAAATCAATAGGATTGAAGCTTCTTGAAGAAACTATGAGATCTCCTATTGATTCCTTTGTCCACTGTAGTGTAGATTGTCCTGGACTTTTTAACCATCATAAAAGGGCACATTGCAACAGAGTAAAGACACATCCTTTTAGATTAAGAAGAAAAAAACAGGTATAACACCACTGGCAAAATTACACCAACTTGTATCCGATCTAAACTATTGCAATGTGATAAAAATTTATGTATGTGATATAGCGAAGTTTCAATCCTAGCATGTTATTGCTAATCAGCTAATGATTGAGGAAGCAGTGCCAGATAGTAAACCTATAAAAAGATTAGATAACTTTGTAGTCGATGAAAATTAACGGAAGAGGACAAGAAGCATAACAGGCGCATGCTACACTTAAAAATATAGGCAATACCTTCTGCTGTTCTGGTGAGCTTGCTGGCCTGCCTTTACTTTCCCAGATTAAATATGCCTTTCTTTCTACCAGTTCCTTGGGTATGGGGGGACAAAGTGTATTCACATCATGCTCAGGTATCTCTATCCGGAAGTTTCCATTGTTTAACTTCAACCTAGAATACAAGGGCAATAAGTTCGATAAAATTGAAGGATTCCAAAGTGTCAAATGCAGTGAATATGAAAGTCAGAGAAAAAACCATCGATCTCGACTCCCATCTTTCAATACAAACTCAATAGCATGTATTCTGGGATCCCTCAACTCAACAGTGATCACATATAAATCTCCACACTGCAATTCGGACATCAAAATTATCAAGCTCAAACCACTTATAGATTCTTTCCCTTTTTGTTGGAGCTAGAATAAAAATTTCCCAATAAACTATAAAATGGAAAGTGAAAAAAGGTATACCTTCGTGAATGGTGTCTGCAGTGCACCTTGCTTAAGATTATTTGTTCCTGGCGAATGATCACCAGGAACATACCAATTCCTGTAGGAAAATACAAATCTTAACTTTGGGTCTGTAAGCTGAAAGAATTTTCTAACAAGAAATACGCTCATCCTGAAAAACATAGCAGTTATAGATTTACTTATTTCCATGATAAACACAGCCCCAGTGAAGAATCCATGTGCTTGTACAGTTCTTAAGTTGAAATTCAACTCTCACGTTGCGCCCAGTTGAAGATCCAGACACGTTAATCTATATCATGGTAGCAAACAACTAAAATTAACTCATCCTTCCAAAACATTCATACTTTTCAGGAATTAAAAAAAGGAAGCAACTACCTGAAGTTTTATCCTATCAACAAGCTCGAAATGATGAACTCTTGGAACCTGCTTACCACTGGATTTTGAGGATGCCATATTAGTTGCTACTGCAACACCATTGCCTGATTGGGGTTTAAAGAGAGCGAACAGCAGGAGAAACCATCCTATTTATACGCATCAAGCATCTAATCAACTATGATTTAAGATATCAACCTGCCAATGCAATAAAAGTTCCTATCAAAAGCAAAGAATCCGGTCAGTTGCACGGAATCACACCCCATTCGACACATAAAGATTCAATTTAATAAAGCACGAGGAACAATCCCAGACTAACTCTTATTTTCCAAATCCTCTCTCAAAGGTCTGAATCATAAAACAAACAGAAAAATAGCAATCCCACTCCTATCTATTGAGTATTGGAAAATGTAATAGTGACACTCATAAGTAAATCAACCAAAATAGTACTTTGTTTAAATTATAGTTTAGTTGGAGTAGCTCCTTCTCAGACCCTATTTTCTGTTTGGCAGCTAAGAAAAAGCATTGTAAAATTGTGAGAAACAAAAAATAATAAAAGAAAGATTAGAGTCTAGAGCTTGTTACTGGAATCAGATGCTTGATAATTGATTTTACAGGAGCTATAGTTGGCAATTGAGGAATGGAAGCTTGATAGTGACATAGACATGGCTTGAGCAGCACAGGTGTCGATTCCCAATTCCCACTAAGAAAAGGGAGCGATTCTGATATCACCATTGACGATCGACTGAGAATTGGCATCAGCATCAGTAGCAGTAGCTCCTGCTGAAATGAATTAACGGTCGTATGCACAACACAAGGCGCGCTAAAATTATGGGAGTGCGAGTTTTTAGGGGTAATTAGAGATCAGTACCATGATATAACAGATTCTGTTTTCGTCCATTTTGTACATTAAATTTAACGAAATTTGATTCTCTAATAGAGTAGTAACGTGATAGAAAAAATCTAACAAGTTAGTAACACGATGGAAAAAATCTAACAGGGTAGTAACGTGATGAGAAAAAATCTAACAGAGTAGTAACGTGATGGAAAAAAATCTAACAGAGTAGTAACATGATAAACCGGCATCTAAGAGGATAGTAACATGTAATTACCCCATGTTTTTAATTGGACAAAGATGCAATCGTATACATCTTTGCTAACAAATGTAAGTACCGGGATGGCAATCTAACCCGAACCCGACGGGACCCGATGTCCCCGACCCAAACGGGACACTGGACGAAGATTTTTTTACAAGTCATGGAACGGGAACGTGGTGAGAAAAACTTTCAGAAAGGGGAACGGGGCGGGATGGGTCATATGTTAAACACATGTTTCTTTTTTTTTTAAAAAAAAATAATGGCAACATAACCCACTTTTCACAAAAAGGATGTAATTATATTTTTGGGCACCGGTGATGAAAATGCTTAGTTAAGATATTATTGGTGATTTTAAAAATAGTATGAGGATCATTCATGATATGAGTGTATAGTTGGAGTATTATTGGTGATTTTAAAAAATAGTAGGAATATCATTCATGATATGAGTGTATACTGTATAGTTGGAGGATCAATGATAACTTTAACACTTAATTAAATAATATAAATAATGTTTTTGTTTTTGTTTTTGTTTTAATGCTTTAATATGAACTAGATTGAGACCCCGTGCATCGCATGGAGAGGTACGATAATATTAAAATTTTATACCTGATTTTTTATTTAATTTTAAATGATTATATTAAATTTTTGGTCAATTCAATTTAAAGCATGTACAAATGAATAATATTTTGATGTTGAATGTGACTAATGTTCTATTTAACATTTTTCAAAACAAAACAAAAACTACAAATTTTTGCGAATTTTTAAATATTAAATGACATAAAATTTGACAAACCGGGGCGGGTTATGGGGCTCGGGGAATCCCCATCCTGAACGGGGCATGTAATGGGTGGAGATAAGATCCCCGAACGGGGCACGAGGCGAGGATGAGACATGGAGTTGGGGAACGGGGCGGAGACGGGGATCACAAAACTCGCCTCAAACCCACCTCGTTGCCATCTCTAAGTAGTGGTTCTATTTTGTGTCGATAAAGAATTAAAAGTCAGGTAGGTACTCGAATTTTCAAAAAGACGCCGATTTAGTTCATCAACTTTGAATAAATCACTTATATTCCTGAATATCAATACTTTGGGTTAGAGATGTCATTGTCGTTAGTTTAAGTTAACTGACCGTTAACTTTGCTTACGTGACATTTTGAAAAAGAAAAAAAATTAAAATCGACAAATGTTAAAAGAACAAATGTACAATGATACTATAAAATAATAAAAAATAATATTGAGAACTAATAACATTATGACGCGTGTTGATTTTAATTTCATTTTATTTTTTCAAAATGTCACGTCAGTGCCGCATGTGTAATAAATTAGTATTTAATTATTTATAAATGACACGTCGTCGCATTAGCAAAATTAATAGTCAATTAACTCAAACTAACGGAAGGGACCTCTCTAACCCAAAGTATTGAAGTTCAAGATCTAAATGGCTTATTCAAAATTAAAAAACTAAATCAGTGACTTTTTGAAAGTTCGGGAACCCACCTGACATTTATTCCATCAATAAACTAGTAAAAGTGTTCATGTGTCATAAAACAAAACAGACAAAACATTAACTCCTACCATTTCAAACAATGTTATAAAAAGAAATTATTAAAATTACATATTTGTTATAAATATATTATATGTATTGTCTATCCACTAAATACTTGATTGTGTACCGGTGTCGTCAAGTAATAATAAAACGAACTCCTGAAAGTTCGATTATCGATCCACAGGGAATGTTTCGTGGTAACTCAAGATTCAACGTTTGGATAATCTAAGTATTAACATAAAAGTAAACAGTTTGCTGGAAAAGGGTTTTGTTTGTGAAGTTTACTTAAAAGCATAAAATAGAGAAATATATTTGAACAGAGAAAGAGATGGTCGGGATGCAGTTTATATGAGAAACATGTTATGAAGTTACTAATCTTGCTAAGTACTATGCTAGTTTTGCTACTCAGCCTAACGAATACATGAGGGTCCAATCGTGGTAGGGTGCACCTCGACTTATCCTGAATACCAGGGAAACAGTCCCCGATGATATGTGTTTACTGTAAACACAAGTTGTGCCCCAAGGAATATCACTGCTAGGGGGGCACATACAGTTTAGCATGAAGTTGGCTTTATAGTGAGCAGAGAGTGTCTATCAGTGAAAATGCGATAACTCAACCTCTAGGTTTGATCTATATAATATCCTCAGTTACGGGCAATTCATATTACCATCATGTGCATGGTTGATCAAATCACACACAAGCATTACGCTTGGCAAACTAGAGATCAAAACTAAATAACAAAATACTAAAGCAAGTAAAAGTTACCTCATTTTCCGAATCATCAACTACATCCCTCTCAAATAGGAGTTTAGCTTCTCATGCTTATAGACAAACAAGAAAGACTAAAGATTGTAGACTTCATATGATCAAAATAAGGATATTGTTGAAAATATTTGAAGAATACAAGACCCTATAGAGCTAGAAAAAGAAGGACATCAATCAAAGATCCAAGGATCTAAGAATGAAGTCGGGTTGTCAGGCCGTGTTATTGATGAACTTCTTTCTTCTAAACTACTATAACTTATATGAACTATTCTAAGAACAAACTAGCTAACTAAGAATGGAAATGAATTCTAAGTGGTTGAAGAGTGATTGATGGATGATGGGATGATTGTGAAGCATGGGATGCTCTTCTTCTTTCTTCTTGGCTCTATTTATAGGCTGAGCAGCCTACTGTGCTGCGGCACCATGGTGCATATCTCCATTTGAATTTCAAACCAAGATAAGCATATCTTGATTTGATCATTTGAGTTCAAAATCTTGTTTCACTTTGATGGGCCGCGCCTTAAGCCTTTTATGGTGCTTGTGTGCTGAGTTTTTGATCTCTTTAGCTCCCCTTCATGTCCACTCTTTCTTGCCACGTCCCTAAATCAAACACCGAAAACTCAGACAAGGGCAAAATGGTCATAAATGAGCTTTTAAGCCCGAAATAT
>JAYMTK010000768.1:0-19388 GCA_036897405.1 Pelargonium myrrhifolium
GTGGCGTGTGCAAGATGAGCATGATTTGCACTACCACGTGGCGACGCATGATTTGGTAGGAAAAGAAGCAAAATAACATGAATGCAAGAATCCATTAACTCGCCTCACTCAGTGATAGGGTTGAACAAAAAATTTGCACAACCGCCCAGCCCGCCCGATCCGCTCCGCTCCGCGCCCGTCTTTGATTCGTCCGCTCGCTCCGCTTGGCCAGCGTTGCTAATCCGCTCCATTACTGTTAGTGGACGGTGCAACCCACATATTGGAAAATTCCAAACCGACCAGAGCCCGCACCGCTCCGCTATATCATAAAATAATATAATATATTTTATATATGCTAATTTCGCCCTCACTCTTCTCCTCTCTTGGCTCTTCCACCCTCTCTCGATTCTCGCTCGATTCTCAGACTTCCACAGTTCCACCCATTCTTTTCTATCTCTCACTCTGTCTCTCCATCTTTGTCTTCACTTTTCTTTTAATCTTTTCTCCATCAACGTCTCAATTGTCGATTGAGATCATCGAGACCCATACCCCCCTAAATTCTCCAACCATGCATGAATCTAAGACTTGATTGGCTCATATTTGAGCCACCATCAATTTTATTCTTCTGTATACAATAATCTCTGTTTCAAATTGTTGTTCATGGTATTCCTTGGGTTTCTTCGATCTCTCTGTAATTTGAGTGAGTGACTGACTTTTGATTTGTATGTTTATTTATTTGTTCTTCTCATCTTTTAGATTAGTTAATTTCTAATTGAATGTTTAGATTAGTTTATATATAGTGATATTCTTTCTTTCATAGTCTCTGACTCTCTGATTTTCTTCAATCTTCATGCAACAAGAATCGCAGGTGACCAATGCTCTTGCTTTTGCTTTTGCGAGGGCTCCTGCTTCTCAGAGCAAGTCGAGGAAGAGGAAGGTAACCAAACCTCCTGCTCCTGTTGCTCATGTTGGTGTTCTCTAAGCGCACTTCTACTCTTGGCTAGATTTTACCTTGCCTCCTCCATATAGTAAGGGTACTGTTACATGTATTATAATGTTGATATTAATCATTCTGGAACTACTACTTTGTTAAACCACACTATTTATTGCCCTAAAGAACTTGGTTTAGAAACTGATAAAGGTCAGAAAAAAACTGTGTTTCTCTAAGGCTGAATATGAAAATGAATATGTTATGACAACTTGGTCATTTAATCAACAAGCATGTAGGATAGCATTGATTAAGATGCTAATTATTAACGAATTGCCTTTTAGATTTGTTGAATCAAAAGGTTTTAGGTTGTTTCTTGAAGCAATATGTCCTATATTTGTGTGTCCTTCTCGCATGATTGTTAGTCGTGATTTGTCTGATTTGTATATGTATGAAAGATTGAAACTTAAGTAATTTTTTAGACAACACAACCCTAGGGTTTGCTTGACCATTGATATTTGGACTAGTGTGCAACAGATTAACTATCCATGTCATTGATGATGGCTGAAAATTGCATAAAAAATTGATCAATTTTTGTTCTATAGTTAGCCATAAAGGGGAGGATATTGGTAAGACAGTAGAAAAATGCTTGTTAGATTGGGGTGTCAGTAACATTTTAACAGTAGCGGTTGACAATGCTTCATCTAATGATACAATTTTAACTTATTTGCGTAAGAAATTTAGTAATGGATGCACTGTTTTAGATGGTAGTTTCATGCAAATGAGATACTACACACATGTTATTAGTCTGATTGTTAATGTTGGAATTAAAGAAGTTGGTAAATCTGTAAAAAAGATTAGAGCATTCATTCGTTTTGTTAAGTCATCCCCTAGTAGAATTGAGAAGTTTAAGAACTCGGCACAACAAAAAAATATTGATAGTAAGGCTTTTCTCTGTTTAGATGTTCCAACTAGATGGAACTCTATTTATCTCATGTTGAAATCTGCATGCGTGTTTGAATATGTGTTTGAGTTGTATGTTGATGAAGATACTTATGTTAAAATTGACTTGAACACTAGAAAAATGAATGATAAATATGAGATATTAGGTTTGATGACTGATGATGACTGAATTGAAATTCAACATTTTATGAAGTTTTTGCATCATTTTTGAATTGACTATTAGAGTTTCTGGTTCTCATTATACTACTGCTAATATTATTATGGATGAGATTTGAAACACGTTTAATTTGTTAACTAAAACAATTGCATGTTCTGACTAAGAAAATGAAAGAGAAATATGACAAATACTGGGGTGATATTTATAATATTAACATGTTGATCTTTATTGCACGTATTTTTGATCCTAGACATAAGTTTGCATGTGCAATATGTTATTCGTACTATGTATCCTGCCAAATCTGATAAGTTGATTAGACTTGTTAAGAATGTTTTATTTGATATATTTGAGGTTTATAGAGGATTATATGGTTCCTCCGACGAGCCTCTGTCCCAACTAAGTACAATGGTTGGTGAGGAGGATTCATTATATGACATTTTCACAACCATGTTTGAGATTCAAAACAATTATCAGCTTGTCACAAAGTCTGAGTTAGAGAAGTACTTCAATGAGGAGATTGAGCCTCCATCAAAATCTTTTGATATTCTTGGTTGGTGCATGGGAAATACATAGAGGTCACCTGTTTTATCAATGATGGCCAAGGACATTTTGGTCATTCCAATTTTCACTGTTAGTTCAAATAGTGCATTTAACATTGGTGGGAGAGTTTTGAATAATTATAAGAGTTGTTTAAGCTCAAGAACTCTGGAGTATCTTATTTGTGCTCAAGATTGGCTTCAAAATAAGCTTAACATGTTGAACTTTGATGAGTACCTCACTGAGGTTGAAAAAAAAACACTAATTTTCATTTATGTTTTTATACTTAATTCTCATTTCTGTTTTCATACTTTAATTATCATTTTGTGTTTTGTTTCAGATATGGATAAGTTTGCAAAACAATGAAGCTTGCTAATTTTAGAGTATTTGGATAGTTGAAGTCTTGAAGTTGAAGTGATGATGAAGTCAAAGATACAAGACTTACTCTGATGATTCTCTAATTTTTGTGATTTTGTAATTTGAAATTTGTGAATAATGTTAGTTTGTGAATTTTACTTTGTAACAAGTTATTAGAGGTTAGGGTACTATCAAATAGGCTAGTGGGTGTTTTTTTCTTCATTAGGGAAGGGTCACTACTAGACCTTTGACTAGGTGTGGTGATCCTTCCTTAATGATTATTTTTGGCCCTAGGTTAGTTTTGGTAGTCATCCTAATTCTTATTTGTATTTTCTTTCTTATCAATGAATGAAAATACATATGAAATTCAAATTTTTGCACTAAAGGGTGTAGTGGACGGTGACTGGTGTCACCACCACTCCATCCGCCACCGGAGCAATACAGATCCGCCATAAATAATGGGTCAATGAACAGTGACTGGTGCCAAAATCTCCAATCCGCTAAGGGCAGAGCGGAGCGGCATCCGTACCCAACGGGACAATGATCTGCCCCGTGTTCACCCCTACTCGGTGATGACATTGAGAAAAAGATTGGGTACAATGCAAGCCTAGAGTTATGTTGCGACTGCCACGTGTCAACATTAGAATGGCAACATGCATAAGAGCAATGATCTTTTGTGGGCGAGACTTGGGCCGAGTTTATCTCCGGACTCGCCCCACTCGGATGAGTCCACCCCTCGACCCATTAAGTGGACTCATGCCATGATATGGTGTAGTGCATGGGTGGGCGCTGATGTGGCATAAGACGATGGGACAAGAACGTAAAGATACCATGTGACTACTAACATATCGATCATGACATTGTGAGAGATCATATTAAGTTTTGTTTTGTTAGCAGGTATATAAATCAAATGACTCGTACTTTAATTAAGTCATCAACTTTTTTTTATCAAGCAAGTAGGTTGGGTGAGATTGTAATTTTCGGTCGTAATTTCGAATTATCATAGCATAGTATTATTTCCTCTTATTAAATGTTTGTCGCCAAAATAAATTATCCCTTTTCCGAAAAGAAATAGTATACTTTTAAAATGAAAATCGGAGGAGATTCACTAGATATTGAATTTCACAACAACAAGCACTTGCAAAACAGGGCCGCAATCGTCTGCAACTGCACCCAGAGTACTCCACATTCAACTGCTATCATTGTTACCACACCAATCATCACAATCTACTCTTCGTTCAGTGACTGACACGTGTCGAAGCAGAAAAACAAAGTACACCACCTGATTACTGCCCAATTAACATCTGTAGAAACCAATCTCTCTCTAGGGCACTAAACCAAAACAACACAAAGGTCGAAGAAGAAGAAGAAGAAGAAGAAGAAGAAGAAGAAGAAGCGATTCGCAGATCTCTCCCTCTCTCGAATCTTGATTGAAGCTACTTCCATGGCGGAGTCTCCTTCTTCAACCCTAACCCCCGATTCCAATCCCAAACAACCCGAACCCGACAAGCCCAATCCCACCCCTCACTCCGCCCAATCCGATCAATTACCTCCTCCTCCGCCACTTCCTCCGCTACAACAACAGTCTCCGGCTCCAGTAAACCCTACCTCCAATCCTCCTCTCGTTTCTCCGCTTCCTTCTTTCCCATCCTACGTGCCGCCGCCGATGTCCGCCCCCATCGGTGTGCCTCCGAGCGCACCGTCATTCCGTACAGTATCACTCCCGACGCCGCCGCAGTTCTCTCCCTTGCCGAGTTATCAGAACCACGCGGTCCAGCCGCCCGGCGTGAGCTCCGCGCAGCCGATGATGAGCGGAGGCGATGCGGCTGGGGCGGTGTCTATGGCGCCTCCTCAGATGATGCAGTATCAGCCTCATAATCCGGCCATGAGACATTACGTGCCGGTGCCGAATGGTTACGCGGCCATGCCCACGCACGCTCCTCTAGGGACCATGCATCATCCGGGTGGGTTTTTCAATTTCTTTCACTATGAATTTTGTTATATAAGTATCTGGTTTGCGTATATGCTCTTCCTTGTTCTTAAATGTAGATGCAATTGTTATAACCTTTTGTCTGTTACTCTTTTGGCTGCAAATTCCCTTTGAATTGCCTTCTAATTGCTATTGGAGTGTATGAACATTATGATATCAGTGGGAAATTTATCTGAGAGAGTAACTTTCTCCAGAATTTACTCGTGTGTGCTCGGATGAGCTGTTTGTAGCTTATCTGTAGTAATTAGGTTGTTGGCATGGTATAGTGGTGAAGAATGTAACTAGAGAGGACTTGCAAGAGATATAGAAGTTGGTTAGATATGGTGGATCGATGACGGGATGTTTTCTCCTACAGTGTCTTGTTGATTTTGAACATGGGGAGAAAGATTGGAAGGCTCATATTGCTTAGAGACCCCCTTCTACAACACCCTTTGGTATGCACGTATATGCTTGGTTTTTCTTGATTGTCTTTGGATAAACCTTAATGAACGATTTATATGATTTACATAACAACAAAACCTGGAGTTTTACCAATGAAAAATACCACACTATTCAAACAGTTATTGATCCATCTGTCGTGCTAAATAATGTCTGGCTGTGTCATGTTCATTTTAGTAGGCTACATTCTCGTAGTTATAAGGAATACTTTCCCATCCATGGGTTTAAGAATTGCCTGCAGCAGAGCATGTTAGCAACTGAGTGCTCATTGGCTTTTATCCTAAGGTATCACAATCCTTACAATTACAGTCTATCTCTCTATCCTTCCTCTTTCTCTTTGTTTCTTTGAGTTTTTCATGATGCACACTGGGCTGCTAACAATTGAGATAAATAAAAGTGGTGAAATATTTAAATATAATGCTGTGCAATCCATCTTTTGTGCATGAGATGCTGGAAGTCTCATGTCACATCCAAAATTTTGCAATTGGTGCATGGGATAATTTGAGAAGGCTACTATTTACAAGTGGATGCATAAGGTAAGATCACTTCACATATCCATTTATGAACTCGATGCTATTTTCTTAATCTTTCCTTCAGGTTATCTGTTCAGCTGGTGATAGTTGCCATGCCTGTGGTGCCATCTCTAATATGCTTTTAATGTGTGGTAACAGCGTTTAAGTATTCTTGTTAAATTCTTTTTCATGCATATGCTTACTAGTTGAGAAAATCTATATCATTGTATTAAATTTGTAAACTTGTTCTGATATGTTGGCATAGATATTTGTTTCCATTTGTGCAGGGCTTCGTTACCCTTCTCCATATATGTCCATGGTCCGGCCTGGATTTGCTCCCCGTCCGCCAGGAGCAGTTAGCATGATTCCAGGAGTACCGCGTCCCCTTGTTCCAGGGGTTCCTGGTGCCCGCCCTATTACTCCTCCGGTTATCAGGCCAGCTGCCCTTCCCATCGTGACACCTGCAGAGAAACCTCAAACCACAGTTTATGTTGGCAAAATAGCGTCTACAGTAGAAAATGATTTTATGCTTCATCTCCTTCAGGTATGTTTTGGTTTTTGCTATTTCTTGGCATTACAGCTAAAGGTTATTTTTTTAATTTCATTTCATCCTTCGATCATTATTGATGTCCATGTTTGATCTTTCTGTTCTTGAAATGTGATTACTGTTTTTCTTGTGTAGTTCTGTGGACCTGTGAAGAGTTGGAAAAGGTCTGAAAACCCCACAAATGGGACTCCTTTAGGCTTCGGGTTCTGTGAATTTGGGTCTGCTGAAGGGGTTCTTCGTGCATTGCGCTTGCTTAATAAATTTAATATTGATGGACAAGAACTGATGGTATGTCTGGATTTCAGATTGTTTTGTTGAACTTTATGCTTGTTTTGTTTATTTCAATTTTTGCTATCACATGATTCTTAATGCAATTACTACTGATGAATCTGGAAGGAGGTCATACCGTTTCTTGAATACATGAATAGGCAGGCTCTGGTCTATTTTGAATTTTCTTTTCTTGAACAAAGTTTACGTTTGATGTTCATAATGGTATTCCGTGTCATTAATGTTATGAAAAGCTGTTAGTATTATTTAATGGTTGTTTATTTGTTATTGAAGCTTGCTTTAGCATGTACATGATGTGTTTTTCTTCCTTTTTGTTTCCCACCACGTTTCTTCAATTCTATATCTTCTAGCCTGTGGCCAAGTTTAATTAGTGATTAAAACAAATATTGAAGATCAACATCCTAAACTTTTGGGAATTTGAATTTGTTTTCTGGTACAGTAAGCTTGTTCTCTTGTTCCTCCGGGTGACCTAAATTTGTGATTTTTTTTGGTTGTGTGAGTGGTGGAGGGATGAGGGGGGGCCTTGAGGGATGGATTTCAATTTTATCAAGATGTATTCACAGGAAGAAATCAAGCTTTCTTTGATTCTAATATGATTATTTATTTATTTATTGTTTTGAATTGTTTTATCCTTGTTCTGCAGGAAATTGGATAATTAGAACTCTTAGGTCATTGAAGCTTGTATGTTTCAAATTGACTTGTCACTTTCTCTGTTATTTCAGATAGTTCTAACAAGCCAGTTTATAAATTGAGAATGGACCAAAATTAATGGGTCAAGTACATTTGGCCATGAATTAGTTTTGCTAACATATTCTTATGTCTGACATTCCACTCGTTTTGTTTGTTTGGGAAGTTAAATGTAAATCAAGCAACAAGAGAATATCTTGAGCGGTATGTTGATAAGAAAACTGAGAACTGGAAGAAACTTAAAGAAGCTCAAGATGCAGGAACTGAGAAGGAGGATGAAAATTCTTCCAGTGCTGAGAAGAACGAGCCTGGCAAATCGTCTGATGTAGAGGCGAAGAAGGATGATAATGATTCAGGGAGCAAAGAAAATCAAGATATTTCACATTTTGGAATTGTGACTGATGCAGATAGAGTAGCTGACAAAGAGGCGTTAGAGAAGCTTGCAAATAAGATAGAGGAGAGGTTAAAGACCAGGCCTCTGCCTCCACCACCTCCACTACCACCTGTCGATGGTTCTGGGAATTCAAATGCTGAACTGCCAGCTAAATCAAGGGATGGAGACACTGATGTGGATATAATGAGAGACGGTGAGTTACAGTTAATTGGGTAATTTGGTTATTTCTCATCTACATTACTGTGTGCTCTTCTCTGATGTTACTATTTAGATTTTGCAGATGCAGCTAAAGACAGAAATGGTGATGAGATGACTAGTGACAAACCATCAAGTGAGCAGGATAGGCCTGAAACAAGCTCCCCTGATAGGAGTAGAAGGAATGATAGGAGAAGCAGAGATAGAGATAGAGATATAAAACGTGAAAAGGATAGGGAAATTGAAAGATATGAAAAAGAAGCTGACCGAGAACGAATAAGAAAAGAGAGGGACCAAAGAAGGAAGATTGAGGATGCTGAGCGTGAGTATGCAGACTGTCTCAAGCAGTGGGAGTATAGAGAAAGTAAAAGAGAGAGACAGCGGCAGTATGAGAAAGAGAGGGAGAAAGAAAGGGAACGCAAAAGAAAGAGGGAGATTTACGATGAAGAGGAAGAAGAAGATTCTAGAAAAAGGGGACGCCGGAATGAACCAGAGGAGAAGAGAAAGAGGAGATTAAGGGAAAGGGAAGAAGACTTGGCTGACAGGCAAAGGGAAGAGGAAGAAATTGCTGAGGCCAAAAAGATGGCTGAAGAGGAACTCAAGAAGCAGGAGGAGCAGCAGAAAGATGCGTTGAAACTTTTGTCTAGTCGTGTGATTAATGGAAGCGAAAAAACTATCTTCCCTCAAGAATTAAATGTTGAAAGCAAAGATAAGTCTGTTGAACAGGATTATGAGGGGGCATCTGATCATGAAAACCATATGGGTAACCTTTTCAAATTTACTTGCCATTTTTCTTGTTTTCATATGTACTCTTTGGGATCTGCCCTGTCTTAATATGTTTGCGACTTTACTTTGCAGGAGATGGTAGTTCACAAAATGGTATTGTGGATGATTCAAACAAGGCAACAGCTGCTGCATCCGACGCAAATCGGGGTGTCAATGCCCCTGCAAAGAAGTTGGGGTTCGGTCTGGTTGGATCTGGGAAAAAAACTGCTGTTCCTTCTGTTTTCCATGAGGAGGATGATGAGGATGCACAAAAAGAAAAAAGGATGAGGCCTCTGGTACCAATTGACTACTCAACTGAGGAATTGCAGGCTGTCCAACCAGCTCTTTCTGGAGCACAACCACCCAATTTGGCTGCAGCAGCAGAATTTGCAAAGCGTATCTCTAATGTTAACTCCAAAGAAGAGAAATCGGATCAAGAAAGAGAAAGAGGTAGGCGTTCTCATGATAGGTCAAGCCAGCGGGATAGGGACCGGAATGCAGAAGATGGTAACCGCAACAAAGATGATAACAAAGAAAAGGTTCTTGACCGGGATCGGGAACATGGTGTTGAAAAAGTGAAGACTCCAGATAACAAGAAACTTTTGGATGCCAAACAGTTGATTGATATGATCCCAAAGACCAAGGAGGAGTTATTCTCATATGAAATAAATTGGGCTGTGTATGACAAGGTAACTCTGCTTGTCCCGCTGAGTTTATCTTTGAAACTTATGAAACAGACCTTTATGGGATGAAAATGAAGGGAGGGGAGCACACTCCATAAATGGTCATATGTAACTTATGTTTTACCAGTGTAGGTTTTGGTCCCTGGTTGATTTGGTTTTAGTGGTCGCAATAGTGTATATATATATATATATATATAGTGTTTGTTAGTATCAGATTTCAATCATTAACTTCTAAAGTTGTACATTGTGGGTGTTTACAGCATGAACTGCATGAGAGAATGAGACCGTGGATCTCAAAGAAGATTATGGAGTTCTTGGGCGAGGAAGAACCCACATTGGTGAATTACATTGTGTCTAGTACACAAGAACATGTGAAGGCATCCCAAATGCTAGAGCTGCTTCAATCTATATTAGATGAAGAGGCGGAGATGTTTGTGCTAAAGATGTGGAGGATGCTCATCTTTGAAATAAAGAAGGTAGAGACGGGTCTTTCTTTGAGGTCGAGAACGTAATGGAGTTTAGTTATGTCACTGTTCGTTTTTGTGTTCTTTCTAAACCGATCGTTCTATTTGTATCGTCATCAGCATTGATTTTAGAACATCTCCATGTTATTGCCGAACATGATATAGATTGAGGTCAAAGCTTAACCATATTCTTCAGTTTGTATTGCTTCATAATTTAATCAAGTCACTATTGTACCCATTTCTGCACTTATTGCTTCATATTTGTCCTCTTTACTTCTAAACACAGCAGAATTTGAATTTCATTTTAGTTGGCATGGCACAATTCTGAATTGCCACTATTTTTCTTCTTCACATTTCTATTCTTTTACTTCCTCTTTTCCAAAATGTAGTGTACATTTTTAGAGACGTTACAGCTCTAATTTATCCTTAATATTTGTAAACAAATAAAAAAAAAAACTACGTGGAAGGAAGACCCCATCTACACTAACACAGTTTAGCAAAAAATCTGCAACGGCCAGTAAACGGTACGGCGTTAGGAGTGAGTGGTGAGTGCAGAAGGGAAGTGTTGCAATGGGGGGGTGTGTCGAAGCAAGGCCGGGTGGGGAAGGAGACAGAGACGGTCGAGAGAGGCATGACTGGTGTTCATTTGGTGCTGTCGGCGATGCGAGGTGAGGCCGTGCGACTGTAGGGGAGATGGCCGAACAAATAGTTGCTGGTTTTGGGCTTATGAGACTCGAGGAAGAGGAGTCAGCCAAACTGGAGATGAATCCGACTCCGGTTTCGGTGCCATATCCGAAACGAGCAACATGGTGAGTTGTCGGTAAGTTCATTTCGGATACTCAAATTAATTTCATATCGATCAGTGCTAAATTGGCTTCATACTGGACACCAATCTAATGGATTAAAACTTTTGAAATAATTGAGGAATTGGGGGAATCTGGAGAGCAACGCTTTCTTTTCGAATTTTATCATGAATGGGATGCTAATAGGGTTATAGATGGAGGTCCTTGACTTTTTAATTACAAACCGTTGGTTTGTAAGCTGCTGAAACCAAGGGAGGTTGCGGAGGGTGTTGAAATGTTTTGGTTAGAGATTTGGGTCCAACTTCATGCTCTACCTGAGAATTTTGGGTCGGAACAAGCTTTCAAACTATTGGAGCTTATGTGGGAAAGTTTGTTAGCCTAGATAACCCTAGGAGGCCGGGGGTTAGATTGACTAAGGATTGCGGTTGACATAAGGAAACCCTTAAAGAGGAGGAT
The DNA here is from genome assembly GCA_036897405.1 of Pelargonium myrrhifolium. Taxonomy (NCBI): domain Eukaryota; kingdom Viridiplantae; phylum Streptophyta; class Magnoliopsida; order Geraniales; family Geraniaceae; genus Pelargonium; species Pelargonium myrrhifolium. Next base: position 11,144 of record JAYMTK010000768.1, read on the forward strand.
GAAGGTTTGATCCCTTGGAGGGGATTGGAGTTGGGTCTACTTTCGATACGAGAGGCTTCCTCATTTTTGTTTTGTCTGTGGGATCTTGGGACATGATGGACTTACATGTCAAGTGCGCTATGAGATGGGGTATAAGGAAGTCGAGAGACCCTATGAGATTTTTATGAGAGCAGTTGACAAGAGGATGGATGTGGGCTACGCGAGTAAGTGGTTCAGAGATTAAAATTGGAAACAAGGAGAGTCAGAGGTGGCTGTTAAGGGGAAAGTCTCGATGGGAGTTAAAGAGGTAGAGGAGTAGGAGAAGCAAGACGGGAGGACACTGACAGTTGCTAAAAGGCCTAGGGCGGGTACGCCGGCTTCGGTGGACCCTAGTGCAATGGAGGGCCTATCAAAGACAGAAGGGGAGCAAGGTGAAGATGAGGACGAGAATGTCCCACCCAGCTGACCGGAAGCGCATGGAAGGTAAAGGTTCTGACGCCCGTTACCTGCTATACCCTCATTGCTAGAGTTAGGGAGCCCGACATGGTCTACAGTTAGAGGTGTCGTGGGTCAGAAAGCACCGGTTGTAATGGTGCGCTATAGTTAGCCATCTTGTTTCTGTTGGGAAAATGGGGAAATTGCTATAGTTTTGTGGCTTTTGGTGTCTCGGGGAAAGTTTGTGGTTTCAGTCTTGGGTTTCTCAAGTGCTGGCCGTTTATGCAAACTTGGATTATAGGTTCGTTAGATTTTTTTTGATTGTAATATGTAAACTGATGGGTAGTTAATAAAGATTTCGTTCCACTTTAAAAAAAAAAAAAACACATGAACATGTTTCACCATCCTGATGAGCTTTACTAGAATTACAATAGAAAAAATAATCTCAGTCGTGATTTATTGGTCGAGACTCTCAACCACTAAAAATAAAGACCAATAATGTGATGTCACATCATTGATTAACATTCAAATCTGTCTCAATGAGCGCCCATCGGGTCCATTTCTCTTGATCTTTTGGCTGAGAATCTTCGTCAATAAATTATGACTAAGATTTCAGGAACTCATTACAATATTCATATTAATGAGATTGAAAAAGTTGGATATCACAATTCACAATTACTTTCTAGTGTATTGTTTTTCTTGATTTCTTGTCCCAAAGTGAATCCATTTTTTATTTATTTATAATAAATTAATTTTACATAAAGGGTTAATTACATATGACACCCATGTATCATACACGATTTGCATATGACTACCTTAAGGTTCTATTTTAACTTTTGACTACCCTGTATTATGTCAGGAGACCTTCCGTCCAAAAATCAATCAGTTAAATGGTAAAAAGACCGAATTGCCCTTATTATATAATTTTTAAATATAAATAATAATTAAAAAATAAAAAAAATAAAAAATAGAACGTTGCCAGAAAATTCAAACCCTCGTCGGAAACTTCAAGTGTTCTTGAATTTTGAAGAAAGGCAAAATGGTCATTTTCAAAAAATTGAGGTCACGTGCATGACACATGATCAAAAAGCGGAATATTTCGTAACGGAGAGGTCCCCTGACATAATAAAGGGTAGTCAAAAGTTAAAATAAAACCTTAGGATAATCATATGCAAATTGTGTATAATACATGGGTGCCACGTGTAATTAACCCTTACATAAATTATTAATATCATACTTAAACAAGTTAGTATTCTTTAACATATAATTATGATGATATAATAGTAAATATATCACACTAAATAACTAACTTTTTATTTTACACGAGAGTAAACTGTAAAGTGAAATAATCCTTTATATATTGATTTTTTTTCTTTCTTTCAAATCGTGGATCATGAAAATTAAGAATTTTTTGATGAATCGTGCAAAGTAAAGATACATAATATTGAATCATATAATACAGTTGCAGTTGCAGAATACAGAACATTACATCATGAAAACCTCAGCAAGTACTGATTTTGGGACCAACAACATAGGATCTCTTGGTCTCCATATCATAATCAGATGACCCAAAACCAAGATACAACTGAACCAATAGCCAGACCTACAACTAAGAACAAAACCATCACAGTTCCTGCAGTCTCAGAATGTTGTAATTGGACAGACTTGGGAGCCAATATCATCAACACACTAGTTAAGTACCCGTTCGTAAGCCCCAAAAGGCAAGTCAGTAGCGTCACGGGAATCTCTGTTCGGAAGAACGCGGGACCATGCAAACACCCGTAGAAAAGAGGAAAGAACAACAATCTCACGACGCAACAACCAACAGCAGCATTTTGTTTCTGAGGGAGATAGATTGGGGTCAGAGACTTTCCGACCAGATCAAACACGTTGTAGCCGGTAATCAGAAGGATCCCGTACCAGTCTTTGAGAATTGCAGAGTGCACATCCTCCGTGATATATCCCGGGAATATTGACAAAGTAACAATATAGATGAGGACAAGCCCGACCCCGTACCACTTGACACTCCTTACTACTTCCCACAAAGTTGATCTCCACATAGCTCCAGTTAGAGAACCTTTGTCTTCTCTCTCTTCGTTCACTGCTTGAATCTTCAGATCCTGATAGTACTTAATAACGGGAAGTCTGTGCGCCACATTGTAAAAGACAATACATAGGGCCATAACCACAATCCCAACAGAAAAGTAGAGGTTTGCACTTTTTCTTAGGCCCTCGGCATCTTGTGTAAATACCGCTTTAGTAAAGATCCTAAGAAAAGAAACAAGCACGCCTGCACAATTTGGAAAGTTCACAATGAGAATTTCCTTGGGGTGAAATTGTAATAAATTTTCATTATTAAAGGATTCAAGTTGCTTCATTACTATTATAGAAGAAACACAGTTACTTTCACATGTACACTGAACTTAGGTCATAAGCCTCATAAAAAATTTGAACTCACTAAGCTATATCAAATCATCTGAATTCAGCTGAACTCAAGTTCTTTAAGCCTCACTACATAGAACAACTGCCTAAGTTCAAGTCCTCAAGAGGGAAAAACTTCAAAGAAACCATCACAAGTTTCGTAAGTAATGATTTTTCTTTAAGCCTTTTTTTCCAAATGATGTTTCTCGAGTTACTAGGCTATGCAGTTACAAACCTTCAAGACCCAAAAGTGGTCACAAATAACACTTGAGATCAGAGAATGCTTTAATTTACAGTACTATCCATGAACCTCGCTCCTTAAGTTAATTAGATATGCAGTTACATAAATTTTAGAAACTCATATTAACAATCAAAACCCAAAAAAGAACCATAAATGCCTGGAACCAGAGTTTGCTTTAAGTTACTGCATCATCAATGATCTTCTTAACCTTTAAGTTAATTAGACATGCAATTATTAAACTTTTGAGCTCTCACATGAGAGCAATCAAGACCCCGATTTATCTCATTTTCTATAATAAAGGGCTTGCTTCAAGCTACAGTATCTTCAACAAAGCTAATTTGAGCTCTAAAGTGGGCAATCATGGTTCATGATCTCTCACAAAATCACATTACTAAGAAGGAAAACAAACAAACAAACAAACAAACAAATAATACAGCCTGGTCATAATTATGGAAACAGTCCAAATTAGGATGATCCAAATCCATCATTAACAATTAAAAAAAAAAAAACAAAACTTTACCAAATCAAGACCTCAAAATCCCAAATCTCAACGATCCCAGATTAGCAAGACAACAAAAATCAGAATTATCATCGAAGAAGAGAGAGATAGAGAAAGTACCAGAGCCTGCAGTTCCGGCGACAACAGCCTGCATATACCTCTCCGGCATCTCTCCGGCGGACCCAATGATCCCAGCCTGCACCAACGCATCTCCCAGACCCGACAACCCAATCAACGCCACCGTCACATAAAACCCGCCATAGACCCCGACCCGACCCTTAACGTAAACCGCATCGATGATGGGCACGACTAACAAAGCCACAGTCAAGATGACCAAACCGGCATTGATCCGAGCGTAGGCGTCCGATTTGTGAGCGTAGAGGACGATGATGACGAGGCAGAAGAGGCCGGTGAGCATGTAGGCGACGGCGAAGACCCGGTCGACGCTGGCCTCCGGGTAGAGGTAGGAGAAGTAATCGACGGCGGTGATGAAGGCGTTCCATGGGAGGAGGTAGCCGACGCCCAAGGTGAAGTAGATTATGTAGGCGAAATGGAAGGTGTCTTTGGGGATTTTGGCTTCGCCGGAGGAGAGGAGGAGGCTCGATTCGGTGTCTCCGTCGCGTGTGTTGCCGGAAACCCCCATCGGAGACTTTTTTTTGGGTATTGGTAAATGGTAATGGTTATGGGTCTGTTCTGGTGTGGTTGGTCGTTGTGGTGATTATGTGATTTTTATTTTTATTAAATATAATCCAAAACGGGTCTGTTTTTTTATTTTTATTTACTTATAATATAAATAAATACAAGACGTGATTTTTATTTGTTTATTTATGGGAGTCCAATAATTGGTTAATTTGATTTCCCATATCTGTTTACGCAAGGTAGGTGGTAGCGACGTGAGTGAGACGACATCGTAGTTGTCTTTTTGTGGAGAGATCTGAAGGCTAATGGGCTTGGTCGTTGGGCTTCATTTTAGATGGGCCTTAGCTAAAATGACATATTCAAGTATATGAAACTCGAAATATTCAAGTGTCTAAGTTATGGAGATTTGAGAATCTATTATGAGTTGAACTAGGTATATGATAGGTAGATCATAAAGTATAATCAATATGACCTAATAGAGTTTTTCAAAGTTTAGACAAGAGAAATGAATGAGTATATTTATGAGGGGTAATTGTACACCCCGTACTTTACACGTTTTATACATGAATACCTTGAAGTTTTATTTAAACTTTTGACTACCATGCACTATGTCGGGAGCCTTTCCGTCACAGAACATTTCATTTTTTAACAAAATCTTCCTTTTTTTATCATGTGCAATGCACATAAACTAATTTTCTTCTTCTTCAGAAATGATTATTTTGCCATTCTTTAACATTCAAGAACACATGAATTTTGAAGTTTCCAACGACCAGTTGTCGCCGAAAATTGCAAAAACTCGCCGGGAACTTCATAGGCTTGCCGTAATTTTCAAAAACCCGACGGATAACTCAAAAATAAAAAATCAAGCAAAATCATGTGCAAAATGTGTAAAGTACGGGGGTTCATATGCAATTACCCCTATTTATGAACATCGAGCTAAGTTACTTGAGTGGAGATCATAAGTGTCGAGAAATTGATATCATATTAATTTTTTTTGATCGGCAAAAGTACCGATTTATTCAAATTTTTAAGATAAATAGTCATACTCGGGATGGGACACAAAGTCACCATAAATAGGAAACTCGGGATGGAACACAAAGTCACCATATACACAAAACGAGAAAAACAATTAAACTAAATCAATGACTAGACTATTAGGGTTCCCGAACAAATCGATATATATTCTTTACACGTGGAGATTGATTTAATCTCTCATTGATTAATATGATATGATATAATTGATATCATATTAATTAATGAGAGAATAAATAAGTCTCCACGTATAAAGAATATAGAGGTGACAATAAACTGAATCGAGAAAGTCATGCAATATTAGAAAGAGTTGATTTTTCACTCGGATTGAGATTTTGGATCATAGATTGAATTTTCACTCGTGCCAAATCTAGCTAGGTGGAAGGGATGTGTTGACGTGTTGATGAGATGGACAAAAACTAAAATTGTGTTAATTTAGGATTTAAAACATCCAAATACCCTAAATAAAGGTTTAATCTAAAATGAGAACAAGTCAAGGGGTCTAGAACCAATTAACCCTTAAAAATTTGGGTTAGTGATGTATACATATTTTATTTTATGTCTTCATAGACATTTTTTTTGTTACAAATTTAAAGATACTAAATAATTTATTATAAAGACATCATCAATAGTTTATGCATATATAACTAACTTCTTAAAAATGAAACAAAATACTGATTTTGAAACAAAAATGTAAATAAAATACAACACTTATGTAGGTGGTGTTAAATATTAAAATAAAATGTTATAAATAATTATTATGTCCGCCCTAAAATAAGCGTCATATTTTGTATTTTACAAAAAATGAAAGATAAATTAATCAGTGTTGAGGCATCACTACGAAGATTTTTCATTGTATGAAACGCAAAACTCAGGGAGCAAAGGGTGTAGCAGCCATAAAAAGTGACATATCCAAGCCATACGATCGGGTCAAGTGGTGCTTTGTTGAGGGTATGATGAGGGAGATGAGATTTTGTGAACTTTGGACATATCTGAATATGTACAATATTACATCGGTTAGCTATCGGGTGGTGATGGGTTCGGAATTATCGGAACCGATTATTCTTAGTCGGGGTCTCAGGCAAGGTGACTCCTTCTCGCCTTACTTGTTTATTTTATGTGCCGAAGCTTTGTTAGCCCAATTGAGCTATTTAGTCGGTTGAGGTCGGATTCACAGATGCAAAACCGTGAGGGTTGCTCATGCAATTCCACTCATTTTTTCACAGATGACATTATCTTTTTCTATCGTGCCACAAAAGGAAAGGCCAGTGAGGTTGAGGAAGTACTGACGGCGTATTCAAGAGCTTTAGGGGGGGGGGGGTTATTAATATCAAAAAGTCGACGGTGGTGTTTAGTATAATAATGTCCCCAGAAAGGTTGAAAGTCTGTCAGAACCTTGGAGAGAGGGAGGAGATCGATATCAGTTCTTATTTGAGCTTCGTAGCTGAGTTTGACAGAAAGAAGATGGAGGATTTCAATTTTATTCGAGACTATTTAATGAAAAGATTGAGTGGATGGAGTAGGAAGTTTTTATCTAAAGCGGCGAAAGAAATATTGCTACAAATTGTGGCCCATGTCTTGCCTAATTATGCCTTGAGCTTTTTTTTTTTTTTTTTTACGATAGATACTTGTGATGCCTTCGAACGTACGATAAATTCATTTTGGTGGGAGTCACTTTCAAAGGTTAAGGGATCTCTCCATTGGTGCTCATGGAAGAGGTTTTGTGTTAGTAAGAGGTGTGGTGGACTAGGGGTGCGGGGGCTGCACGAATTTAACCTTGCGTTGTTTGGAAACAAAGTTGGCACCTAATGAAGAAACTTGATTGCCTTTTTTTTTTTGGATTCTTTGAGGTCGATATTTCTCGGGCATGTGTTTTCTTGATGCTCCTTTGAGTTCTAACTCTAACTATCTATGAAGGAACATTCATGCAACTTAATTATTGATTAGGTCGGGGAGCTATGTCGGGAATGGTAATTAGGTTTGGGTTTTTAAAAACCCATGGCTGGTGGGTCTCGGTGAGAAGAGGGTGATTTCAACTGCTCATTTTAGTTTGGAGAATATTACTATGAGCCATCTATTTCAAGAGGGTGGCAGAATGTGGGATCATTATGTTGTCTAATGAGAGAAGATCAAACGACAATCCATGATTTGCTTATTAGCCGGAGGGATGTTGATGATGCCTTGACACGAGAGTATGATGTTCATGGTAATTATACGGTTAAGAGTGCATATCGTTCATTAAATGTTGGATCAACTCATGCAGAATCAGATGGTGATAATAGGATGTTATGGAAGAAAACTTAGAGCTTGAGGTGTCCTCATAGGGCCAAACATTCAACTTGAGAGTTTGTAAAGATTTCCTTCCCTCGTTGTCCCGTCTTTGTAGCTGGAGAATTGAGGTGGATGTGATGTGACTAAGCTGTGGAGAAGAGATGGAAACCGATGAGCGTGCCTTGTTCTGTTATAGGGAGATTAGAGGCTGCTGGGATCTTGTGGGGGGTCGGGTTCAATAGATGATTGACATGACTTCCAGAAGTTGGTGGTTGGAAGTCTTGAAGGAGGGGATGTTCAGGTCCAAGAGAGATATGTAGTACTCCTTTGGGTTTTATGGTATAATCGAAACGATCGGGTTTGGAACAATAAAAAAGATATGCGGCGGAAATTGTCCAGGCGGCGGATCGGCTCCTGTTAGGATGGAGGGAGGCGCAAAAGCGTGGGGCCTCTGACAAGGTAGTTCAGGTTGGACCCTTTTCTAGTAAATACTTGCCCTCGACGTCGGGTGTTGTTAAGGCCAATGTCGATGCCACAATGTTTTCAGGTAACAAGTAGCCATCATGTGGCCGGTAATTAAAGGGCCGAACAATGGTTTTCTAGGGATGGGTCACCGTTGTTGGAGGCTCTTATTACTTCGAGGGAAGTTGAGGCCTGAGCGGAGAGAGAGAGAGAGAGAGAGGGGGGGGGGGGGGGGGGGGGGGCGCGGGGGGGGGGGGGAGGGGGGG
>JAYMTK010000769.1:0-19382 GCA_036897405.1 Pelargonium myrrhifolium
AACCAAAATGAAATTTCATATAGATAAATCACTTTGCAAGAGAGTTCTAATCAGATAGGGACCATCATTCCCTACCCATTCTGATCTGTCTGAAACAGAAATCGATGACCTAGCTAAAGCGTGTGCCACCTGATTTACAGACCGGTTTACATAAACAAACTCGATAATTAAAAATTGAAACGACATAAAAATAATGTCTTTAATAATCAGACCAAAGGCACTGGAGTCCTCCCCTTCAGTCTTTAATGTGCTGGTGTTCACTTCATTTCATTGCCTCCTCATTTTTCTCCATTAGCTTTCATTCAATTATCTCTCATTTTTTCAAATAAAATATCCATCTTTTCAAATTAAATTCAGTTAAACTTTACTCTCTTTTTCTTTCTCTTTTAAAAAAAATCATCAAGTTGTTGGAAAGTGTCGAGAGTTCTAACCTTATAGGTGGTGCCGCAGCAACAGAACCAGACTTGAAGCTCAACATGAGCACAATTTTTAGACCGAGACTAATTATTGGATAACTAACGTTGGTTAAAGTATCTTAGGAGAGTTTGGATAAACTAACCTAAATGTGAGTGTAAGAAAGTGAACGCAACTAACCCTGGCTTATAAGTTTTAGGGAGGATGGGTGGACACAAGCCTATTACAGCCCACCCTTGGTTCCGCCAATGGGTGGTGGTGACGAGTAAAGATTGAGGACTGGTTTGGCTTGGGTTTAGAAATTGTAAGAAATTTTATTTGTATTCTAAACTTTTACATATAAAACTAATTTGGTTGGTAAATTTTTTTGTATTAAATAAGTCCGTGACTCTCCTCCATTAATAATAAACTGTTAGAATCAACACATAAATTGTAAAATTTTGAATTTCATGGTTAATTGAAGTGAAGAAAATACAAACCATATAGATAAGAACTCAAAAAACTAACCTAGGACAAAAGAATTAATTAAGAATAGATCCTTTTTTTTTTTTTTGAAAAGAATTCTTTGACTTGGCATAATAGCCTAGCCAAGTGGTCCAAGCATAATGTTGAAGAAAAATTCATTATTTTATTTGATTTACCATAACTTTAAATGAATATAGATATCAAACATACTAACAAACTGGAGAACATTTCAAAATTACAAACATACTGAACTCATTTTGAGACGGTAAAAGTTTCATTTAGCACACAACGGTCATTTGAATTTATTTTGAGACTAAAAAAGTTCTATCTAGCACGCATGGGTCATCTAAACAAAAGGGAAGGGCGTGTTCCCTAATCAAACATGATCTTACAGCTGGCTTCAACAATGCTTTGTTTCTCAATTCATTTCTTACCACATGAATCAACATAACTAGCCAATTTTTCATGTCATTTCTAAGCAAATATTGTTGTGAATAATATGCTACTACTCCATCACAAAATGAGCATTTTTCTTTTTTTAACAATTTAATTATACATGAATTGTCAATTGTATCCTTACAAGAAATTGGTATTTCTTGACAAGTGAACATAAAAAGATACAAGAAAAAATATATCACATTAACCAACCCTTTTTTCCCCTCAAAATAACAATAGACTCATTTTGGGACGAAAGGAGTACTAGTCATCATAATTCAAGTACTAACTCTAATTCAAAATAGAAAACAAAAGAGAAGTATTTCAGTTCTTTTTCACAACAATCTTATCCTGTAATATCATTCCAAAATGAAGCAGAATGATCCAACAATATTTCTCCACCATATAAGCAAAATCAGTGGAGTAATGAACTGTAAACTTCTATCAATAAAGAAACAGAAGAAAACAAATATATATATCATGCCTGCCTCCTACATACAGATGTTGCTCAACTCTTCCTGACTATAAACACAGCTCTTACCCAACTCTGTTTGATATAGTTTTATATAGAGACTTGAGCTGTGTGTTCCATTTCTCCACTGCTGCGTACTTCTTCATTCCCTTTGACCTGAATCAAGATTTTATTTCACGGTAAGTGAAGCTGCTAGGTGAACTAAAAAACCGAATATAGGTAAAAGGCAGCAAAAACACTCGAAGTTTAAACTTCACCTGTCTCCACGCTCCAACAGCCGGTTCACTTGATCGATATGCCCTTGGATTCTGTTATCCAAAATCAGTGATACCAATAGCTGCTCAACATCTTCCTCTGGTACATTAAGCTCCTGAACAAAGATTAACTAGAGTTAATACAGATATTAAATAGACCTAAATCATCTAAGCTAAACTAACAGGTAAGGATCTGTGCAATCATTTCAAGGTCAAATAGCCTTTACTACTTAACAAGGAGGATAGGAACGACAGTAAAGTAAATCCAGACAGAAACAAGTAGGAGGATAAATCACTCAGGTTCACCATTATTCATCTGAAGTGTACCAACTAGAATGAGAATCGCCTAAGCGATCGATGCTTATTCTCAAATCTGCTTGAGCAAGGAGCTGTTGTAGCATCCTTCTCATTGTTTATAAATATATCACTGACTCTGTAAAGCAGGCATTGGATGTAGAAACTGTCACCTCAGTCTATTACGATTAAGGTTTATAACACTTTAACCTGTCCTCCAAGTTGTTGAGCAGATAATCATCCACAATTCAGTATAATAACCTTTTCTTTATCAAATTTTATACAGGACTACAAATTACCTTTTTGGTTTAATTCAATCTCACCAATATGTCATACACAAAAATAGCATGACATTTGCACCTAATAGCTAGCCAAGAGTAGCAGCTGCATCAACTGTTCCATTACCAAAATTAAATACTCCCTCCGTCCCAAAATGAGTGTCCTCCTTTCTATTTTGAGAAAAATTAAGGAGAAAGTAGTTAGTGTGCTATGTTATTGTATCCTCTTGATCATGTGTTGAGGGATCCTAACTAACTTATTATGAGGATATTATTGACAATTCATGCATAACTAACTTCCTAATAAAAGAAAGTGGACACTCATTTTGGGACAAAAATTCATTTGAAACAGGACATTCATTTTGGGACGGAGGGAGTATGAAATATGCAGAACTGAGATCACATATCCCTTTAAGAGCGCCAAGCACAAAACAAGGGATGATAAATGTCGGGGAGTTCTGATCCTATTACTAGGTCAGATATCAACAATATAGGGAGAATCTGAGGGTTAATAACTCCAGCTGATTGGATTGTGAGTAACCTATAAAAGATAAGTTACAGAGTCAAGTGTGAAACTACCTTCGATATAAAAGGAATCCTGATCCTTGTGTATGGTTTGATGAGCTTGAGCAACACTTGTGTTCTGATGTTCTTCAACAGATCCTCAATATAATTTCTGATGAATGGATCATCCATAATTGTTCTTCTATTACTCTGGAAAGCAACATGAGATTAGTAAGCAAGAGAAGGGATATATTTACTAATTCAAGCATTGTCAAATCTCCCGCAGCACGTAGTAGACCTTACCTTCAGGATTTTCTCGAACTCTAATATCTCATTTCTTTGATACGCTGCTATCAGATTTGTCATCGCTAAAATCTCAGGGTCATTTTTGTATCTGCACAAGTAAAACCATTTGAGAAAACTTTGAACCCTGAGAGTGCAAACAAAACCAAATAACAGAAAGAAAGGAACCTAATTTGGCTGGATATATAGATACAACAGTAAAATTGAAGGACTTACGGCTTTGCCTCCTGCCCATCAAATGGATTAACTTCTGATTCCATTAGCATGTTGGCAAGAACCAGATATCTGACATACAGAAACAGAGTGTAAAAACTAAATTACAGAAAAAAGGTTTAATGCTTTATGCTTCTTTTTCACTGTATGAACTGATAAAACATATCCCCCATGCAAAAGCCACGACTTACTAGGATGAACATCTATGTAAAAGCACAAGTACCAAGTGCCAAAATATGTTTGTGTGTTCGTGCAGTAAATAACTACACAGGCCAAAAGCATGATTATATATGTTGATGCACAAATATTCTCAATAACGAAAAACATTGCAAATTACTAATGATATGATGCTTAATTAACATACTTTAAGCATTGGATACGCCGCTGGTTCCCAGCTTCGTCATAGTTCTTAAAAGCTTCGAAGAAGTCGGTCGCTGCTTCAGCCCACTGGCGTTCTGCCATATGCATTTTACCCCCACATTCACGTATAATCCCCATTATCCTTGGATGAGGAATAGCTGATTTGATTGTAAGAGCTTTCTGGTAAAGTTGCTGCATTTAATTTGTGTGTTCAAAGGTCAGATAATGAGCATAAGAAAAGGAAATAAGAAAGAGTTAATTGGACAGCTGATTGTCAAATTAAGTATATAGGACGATAATATTTAGTTCGTAATCGAGAGAACTCATTACTTTTATATGCTTGGACCCGTTTTTTGTGAAATTAACACTTCACAAGAGGTCAAAATCATATTCATTTTTGCATATATGCATAACTAAGGGTCCATGTGGGATAGCTGATTTTAATTGCTTGAAGCTGATTTGAAAAATAAGAGATGTAATACATGTAGAGCCTGCTTGGCAAATATATGTTTCTAAATGTAGTAAAAAAGAGCGGAATTATAAAAACTGAACATGCTGTCAAGATGAAAATTATCAAAAAAAGCATTCGAGTAGAGCTGGTTCACATAGCAATCTTTATGAGTATATATTACATAAGAGTACAAGGATTCTAAGTCAAAAGGTAATTTGTTGGATCCAACGGAATGCATTAAGATGGTTACAAGTGAAATTTAATGAACTAATTTCTATGATAAGTATTAAAAATAAATAATTAGGAGAAAATAATAGGTGAATAATTTATTGGGAAATTAAAATAGAACCAAAATAACAATTGAATTTATTAAACATTAAAAGTTCATTATTATAATATATTTTTTTTCAAGCTTGCTGCTTGTGATGCCCCTCGAGCCATGCTCTGTATAATATACCAAATACTAACAAATTGTTTTTTTAATTTTTAATCTGAGTATATGTCGCTATTTCAATATATCCAATATATAGAAAGAATTGCCAAATACTGACCTTGAGCTTTTTGTTATTCTTGGTTTCAGTGTACATTTGAATCTCTATTGCATATACCTCCAATAGCTGAGTTCCTTTCTTGTGGTCATCTGTACCATCTTCCTTTTGACAAGATTTGTGAAGCTCCTTCAAAATCTGCATTTTAAAATAAGCAATATATGGTTACAAAATATATTTTTAAGAGAACAAGGTGAAGAGTTGCGTCATCTGAACAGACACAATACCTTACTCATCCGCCCATATTCCCCCATGTCAAACCAAATCTTACAGAGCTTAAGATTTGTCTTAAACCAAAGTCTCTGCAAATTTAGGGAAATACATTAAAAAGTTAACCTCATTGACAAAAATCTCAGTGTAAGATAAGATGAAAGAACTATAACCTCGTTCTTTGCCTCTTCAAGAGCCTTCAGAGTGGTCTGGTAGAACTCTTGTAGGAGCCCAAAATTCTGGCTAGCTGACCCAGAAACAAAATCCATGATGTTATTTATACATTTTTCACTATAGTTTCGTGTCACTGCAGATTTGATGTATGTCAACATCTCCCTATAGGCTTCCATCATTTCTTTGTACTTTCCTAACCGATAGTAAAGCTTGACGGTTTGTTTTAGCGCTTTGAATCCCCTGATCCAGAAAATCAATCACTGACCAATTTGAAACTATTGCAGAAGTGAAAATGGTTTTCCAGAAGGGAAAACAAGAATACATATGAAACAACTCAAAATAATTTTAAATTTTAAACACGGTAAACAATTCAAACTACAAACGTAACTCAGAACCAGAAGTCAATGCTTAGTCAGAAAATTTGTAAATTTCAGTGCAATTTATACAATACTTGAGGAGGTCATCAGTATCACAATGCCATTCTAAATGGAAAGAACACTCTTAATACTCAGAAGAAAAAGAAAAAAAAAATCATGATCACAGTTAACTTACCACTCTGCTTTCTCAGGTTCCATTTGAACTACCTCACCAAAACCAGCAAGTGCCCCTTCCGGATCAGTTTCGACCAACCCTGCATAGAGATATACAAATCAGTAGCATGACAAGACAAACAACGACAAGATTCAAGACAGCCATGGAAGCTTAGTCACTCACTATTGTTTTCAGTCACAGGTAAGCACAGCTTTAATCTCATAAAAAAAAGAACCTCAAAGGTTGATTTATGGTTAATAGTGAATGCCATACCACTTTTACAAGGTTCAAAAAGATAAAAGTAAAACATCACTATGAGACATCACAAAAACTTATATGAGCCTTGTGGATGCATAAAAGTGATAGAGGTACTAATAAGAATATCCTGACAAATGCAATCCATACGCCTTTGAAAAAGTTTGCAATAAAAATGATTGTGGTAAAGGAGTAAAAGCTTTTTAAAAAAAATAAATGATCAAGAGTTTGAGGGTCAGTCTTTGCACAAAGGTAAGATTGTTGGCATGCAGCTTTGAGGTCAAGGGTTTGAGTTAGGGAAACAGTCTCTTTGCAGATGTAGAGGGAAGACTGCGTACATAAACGACCTTCTCCAGATCCAACAATGGTGGGAGCCTCGTGCACTAGACTGCCCTTAATGGTAAAGAGTTTAGATTAATATGAGGCTGATGGTCTGACTACGGAAATGTCAATCAAGAAGCCACGTAAGGCACAAAACTTGCAGACTTTGACCCCAAAACTATCTGATAAAACTGTCTCCCTTTATTATCAAATAAAGTAGTAATGATTCCTCAACCACATAACAGTCATCCAATACAAAATTAATTGATGATATCTTAAATACCTAAAGAATTGAAGTAGTTCCTGATGTACAATAAATAAGCAATAAGAAATATAGGTATACAATAAGATTGACACAATGACTTGCCATACATGTACATTTGGACTTAAAGAATAATTATACTCACATGGCCAAAATTTATCAGCAATCAAGGATGAATAATGAAGTAAATTTCATTTAGTCAGATACAAATGAATACATAACTAATTGTGATTTATATCTAAAAGCTACGACGGCCATCTCTATAACGTTACCACAAAATAACGAATAAGAAAAGGGGGATCAGATGACAAAATGGTTATTAAACAGGAACTTTCCAGGATTACGAATTTGTTTTAATAGCCCAAATAAAACTGAACAAAGAATACCTTTTGAGTTGTAATATTGGTTCTCAATGTCAACATCCTGCTCCTCCTGCTCCTCCTCCGAGTATTCAAATCCATAATCTTCCATGTCAGCATCTATAGAAACCAAAACCGAAAATTTCCAAATCAGTTCCTTCAAACACAAGTAAACTATATAGAACATGAAAGGGAGAATAGGGTTTATTTGGTAGAGTAGTCATCTTACAATGACCTACGAAGAATGCAAACTAAAAAACATAGCATGTCACGGGGGGGCACGTGTGTCGGGCATGAGAAACACGGAGAGGCACGTGTCTATCCTAGTATAATTTTTAAAAAAACTCAAATAAATACAATAGCAACAATAAATGCAACTCTCTCACCATCTAAAAATAATTGTCCACTGTCTCTTAAAAAAATTGCCCTCATGCATGAATTACCAACAACATCCTTAAGGTAAGTTGGTTAGAACCCCATGAGTTTGTTACAACTAGAGCATAGGTGAATACCTAACTCTAACTAATCATTAATCTTTATGGAAAATGAAAAATTATTTTGGAATGGAGGAAGTAAACTTCAGGCAACATCAAGGAGACACTTGGATAGTGTTTAATGTGTGTGTAAGCCCTTCAAAAATGTAAGGGCACGTGATCTACTCCTTTGACATGTTTGTTGTTAAATCTAATTATAGTAAAAATAGAAAATATAATTCCATAAAATTATTACACAAGTGATAAAAAAATCATTTACAAAATAATCGTGTTTGAGTATGATTAACATTGTGTCCATGCACAAATTTGTGCTTGCTAGAAAGCGACAATGACCAAAAAATTAAACAAGTAATGTACAAAGATACTCTAATCAAAGAACATATAATTAGTAGTTCCATTCATAATACTCATCCTATACACAATCCCCTAAAGGGGAAAAAACACTTCACCAAAGGGATTAATGCCCGAAGCAGCCCAAACCAGAAATTGAGAAATATTTATGCCTGATGATATATGAATTATCAGGCATTGTATTTTCCCAAACAAAACTTTCAATTCCAAAATTAACAAGATCGGGACCCATAGAAACTTACTCGTGCACTATTCTTCACAGAAAAGACAGCTATGAAAGTAAAAAAAACGGAACAGTTCTTACTGTACTCAGATTGCTTGCTCAGGGCACCACCGCAATAGACTAATTAATTCCACATAAATATTATGTAAACCCTATCCAGATTCACAATCCTATTGTGTAGCATTTTTTCAGCGAATGTTTTCTTCAATCAAGCAGAGCCGCGGAAGAGACATAAAATAAATAAGGAAAAATAAAATAAAAATTAGTAGAAAGAGGTAGGAACTCACCGGAACCCATGGCTGTGAAAAGAGAGGAGAGGAGGTTGAATCGTAGTGTTAGGGTTTTTGCAAGTGATATAACTCAAATTCTGGAAGATGGATCGTGAGAGTTGACACTGCAGACTCTGTGTATTTCAATTTCACTGTCGTTTTCCCGAGAAATTGTTCAGGAGATGCTCGCTTCTTCTTCCGATCCGGATATGACTTTCGGATTCGGGTCCTACTCACTTTGTTAAAAAAAATTACGAGTAATTACGGCGAACACTTAGTTTTTTCATTTTGCATTTCTGAATTTTGGTTTAAAACTTTTTACACTTCTGCAGTAGCAAAAGATCTTTCCACCCGTTAAAGTTAACGGAAAATGTCACTATTAGGTCATGTGTCTATCACATGACCAATTTATTTTTTGAAATTTCTAAAATGCCCTTCACTATTAATCTTCTTCAACCTAATTTCGCCGGAAGATAAAATGTCTTGCCGAAATATTCATTGTTTCGTTGGATTCTTCATACACTCGCCAGAAATTTTATAAACTCATCGGAAAATTCATGGTCTCGCCGGAAAGTTCATCATTTTTGCGGGATAATCATTATTTTGCCTGAAAAATGGACTAAAATCTCAAACCAATCTCAAAAATTTACGTATCTCATAACAAAATTCATATATTGATGATTATTTACAAAATTTGAACTAAAATTCAACAACAAAAAATCATACTAACCAAAACAAATCAAACTAAACAACAAGCTCAAAATTTTTAAATTTAATCCTTATTCATCAAACTAACAAGTCAAAATTTTCAAACTATCAAAAATAGTGGTCTGATTCTAACTTACTTCTCATTTCAAGACTCTTTGAGTCTCAACTAACTGTCCAGTAGCACCACCAAATCCCACGTACATTTCACCCAAAAACACATGAGAAAGATCGAGAAACTCACTAAGCAACGACCTCTTGGGCTCGGCTCTATGACGCGAGCCATTGTGACATTAACCCTCGAACCCACAAAATCAACCGAGACCTAGTAATTAACCCATTGTTAAGCTTCAAAGACTCAAACTTTCCGTCATCGTCGCCCTTTGGATGTATGATACAAGATATATATATACTCAAATGGTGGTCGGTTTTTGTAGCATTGCCGCTTGAGGCTGATGTTGCAGCGGCCCATGTTACTTAGATCCAAACAAGGAGGCCTACAATGCGAAGCAACGTGTTCGGTTTCATTGTGGTTCATTTGGCTGGCAAGAAGTGACGTCGTTTTCAACAATATACGGCCCGATACTACACTCACTGCATGCAAAATTCAGAGCTATACGCCTACACGTAATTATGCACAGCTCCTCCACCGGCCATAGACGCAACTTGTAGACTTGACTATCTTCTCCTCTTTTATCTTCCATTCAATGTAATAGTTTCACTTAATACTGCTTGATAAAAAAAATTATCCTTTGCTTTTCTCGACATAAAAATAAGGACACTTATTATGAGTTAGATGAAATACATGACAAGAAGAAAAAGCAATTGGCGAATTAACAATTCTCGAAGGGAGAAGAGAATACTCAATTTAAGTAAGAAGATTGAAACTAAAAAATAGAAGAGAGTACACAATGCTTTTCAAGAGGGAGAATGTTGGTTTTTAGGGTCATTACCCTTTCCCTAGGGTAGTGTCCTAATAACTAAAGGACTCTTAAAAGAGTAGGACACTTGAATTAATTTACTATGGGATTAAGACCTTTTATTTTGAGGTGGAAATCCATAGTTGAAAGCCATTTAGTTTGGTTGATTTATGGGATTCATTTAATGGTGTTTATCTCCTTAATTAAGATAAACATTGGGAATCCCACATTGGCTAAATAGAAGCTATTAGTGGTGTTTAAATACACTTGGACTTCTAATACTATCAAAACTAGTATTAGAGTGAGACACTGGGCCAAGCCCACACGCGCGCTCGCTCGCCTCGCCTCCCCGGTCCCTGGTTGCACGGTAGGAGGGCGATATCTTCTTAAGGCCAGCTCTACTTGCTAGAGCGATCTGTGAGTCCGTTTCATTTATTTTCTGCTTATATTTTTCTTAATCTCTATATTCGTTTTTCCATATTTGTTTGTTCGCTCCTTTGCTTCTTTGTGTGTTTGCTTCTCTGTTTCGTTTTTGTTTTATCTTCCGTGTTTTTCAAAATCCGTTTCCCAAACTTGGTTTCAAAATCGTTTTCATAACTCGTTTTCAAAATTGTTTACATCTTGTTTTCAAACTTCTTTTACAAAATCCGTTTCTTTCACTTGGTTTCAATATCGTTTTTATAACTCGTTTTCAAAATTGTTTACATCTTGTTTTCAAACTTGTTTTACAAAATCCGTTTCCCAAACTTGGTTTCAAAATCGTTTTCATAACTTGTTTTCAAAACTGTTTACATCTTGTTTTCAAACTTGTTTTTCAAACCTTTTTGCTAAATTGTTGTGATTTATTTTGTGCGTCCTTTTTTGGGTTCACTTGTTTATTTCGTTTGCTTTGTTGGTGAATTTGGTTATAATCCTGAATAATTCACTAATAACGTAAACTTGGTTAAAACGTTAAGATCAACTGTGTGTGCCCTTAATTGTGACATTGCGTGTTTGCCCCTAATCCTAAAATTTAGACAACAATGATTACCACGATCCAATCTATTGGACCGTTCTGAGGAAGCGATTTGGAAGATCCCGTCTTGCATGTCACACGATACATGAGAGTCGTAGGAACCTTGAGTAGCAACCAGATGACACAAGATGCCATAGCAAGGAACCTATTCTCCTACTCTCTAGTGGATCGAGCGCTTGATTGGTTCCACTCGCTACAACTTGATGCCAATCCCACATAGGGAGATTTGGCAAGAAAATTTTTGGACAAATTTTCTTCTTGGAACAAAGAAGAAGAAGATGATAAAGGCAATCTCATACTTCGAGCAACTCGCCAACGAGGCATTGTTTGAAGCTTGGGAAAGGTTTAAGAGCATGGTTGAAAGGTTCCCTAATCATGGGATTTCTGACAAGGAACAAGTGAAATCATTCTATCAAGATATGAATCTCACTTGTCAGAATAATTTGAATGCCTCAAGCGGTGGATCTTTGCTTTCATAGCTAGTAGAGACAGTTCGTAACATCATTGAGATGGTTGTGGCAAACAAAATAAGTGAAGACATTTATCGAGGAGGCGGTTCAGCAAGTAGTGCAACCACTGACACGATTATAAAGGCAATTCAAGAGCAACTCTTAACAATAATGACCAATCAAAAAAAGTTTCTCACACCTAATACTAGTGTTAGTGCGGTTCAAGAAGCATGCCCCGAGACCCTACTCTTTCATATAATACATGTGGTCAAGGGCATGACTACGAAGATTGTCCGGAAAACACTACTTTGGTCAATTACCTTGCGCAACAGTACAAATAAACTTATAATCCTAAGTGGCGGAACCATCCGAGGTTAAGCTATGGGAACATGGGAAATGCTTTAAATGTCGAGTTGCTCAACCAAGGTAATGCACCACCCGGATTCCCTAAAAAACAAATTCAATATCCACCGAGGAATCAAGGTGTGCAACAAAAATAAGGCCCCCCACCTCCACAAGATCAATATCTTAATGACCTTATGAGGAATTTCATCATTACCTCACAAAGGGAAAGAGAAGATACGAAGAAGGCCATCAATGAACTCCAAAAAAACCAACGGGATATGAAGATTGTGATTCAAAAGCTTGAGATGCAAGTAAGCTAGACTGCGAAGGTGGTTAGCGAGAGACAACTCGAAACTCTCTTGGGCGACACAATCAATCTGAGATCTCCGGAGAACAAGCAGTTGATGGAGGTTCAACTAAATAAGGAGGAGAATACCGATGGTGTCCAAAAGTTGAGTAGGTTGTTGCTACCTCTTCAAGAAAATGTAGAGATGAACAAGAAAGAGATTCCAGGTAGTTTCACCATTCCTTGCAAACTTGGTGAATGTTATTGGAAAAGTGCGATATGTGACCTTGGAGTCGGAGCAATCCGCATGCCAACAAAAGTCTATAATAAATTAGGCATAAAGACTTTGAAGCCAGCAACGTCTAAGCTCGAACTTGCAAATGGAGCTACAATTAACCTGGTAGGCGAGGTACATAACGTATTGGTCACAATTTATAAGTTTGTGTTTCTGGTATATTTCATTGTTGTTGAGCATGAGCCACTTTCGAGTTCCAATGTAATACTTGGAAGAGAAAGGACAACTCAAGCTTCAAGTTGCGCAAGAAAGCATGATCTTTAGCCTCTCTACACCCGATTATGACTCAGACGAGGACAAAAATGAACCATATGAGTTGGTTCAAGCTCGTAAGAATGACTTTATGGATGTTGCGAAGTCATCTCCTGAAAAAGTGAATTGATGACTCACTTGTCTTCCGGCCACTTTATGAGGCCGTTCCGTCGGGGTATTGACGTTAAAAAAATACGCTCTTAGGAGGAAACCCTAATTTTGGCATGTTTGGTGGTCTGCTTTATGAGTTGGCTTACACTTTTTATGTTTAATTTAGCGTCTAGTATGCCAACACATGATGAGGGTTTGTGACTGATGACTTTTCTTTGAGATTCTTGTTAAGTGCAGGTATAGCAGAATTGCCGCGTCATCACGACAAAGTTTTCCACGGAAATTACTAATGTTGCGGAAATCAGAGGGTTACATACAGTTTGGTCACAACATCAATGTTGCAGCAACACAATTTTTTGCGGAAACTCGGCAACACTTGTCGTGGATATCTCTAATGTCGTAGAAATTAGAAGTTTCCAGAGAGCCACGAAGAAAAGACCAATGTCGCGGCAAGAGATAGAATTGTCGCGACACGAATCCATTGTTGCGGCGAATCCAACTGTTTGACTCCAAATCGTAAAAAGAAAAGTTGAAGGGAATTGGAAGACTATAAACAGAGGCAAGGGTCTCTCTCTCTTTTCTCATTCACTCCCAATTTCAAAAAATTAGATTCCTCAACTCTCAAAACCCCTTTTCCAAATCCCTCTTCTCCAAGAAGCTCAAGAACTTCATCTTTTCCAAGGCTCCATCCTCCATTGAAACACCATTGAACCTTCTTCTCAAAGAACTCTCCAACAATCACCAAGGGCACTCATTCTCAATCAAAATCTCAGGTGATTTCCCTCCAAACCCTCTCATTTACATTGCTATTAGATTGCATATAGGGTTTGGTGATTATTTGTTGTTGATTCTTCCAATTTCTTCTCTTTCTATTCTCAAAAACTTTGAAAATTCCCAAACTATCATAATGACACGTGCTAAAGCCATAGGTAGGAAGTTTCAATTTTTGAATTCCTCCGATGACCCAATTGATGTCCCATCTTCCCTATCAGAATGCGAGGACGAGAGACCGGTTCCACCATTTTACGAGAAGGACTACGATGGTTTAATCAAAGTTTGAGGGAACACAAAAAGTAATCTCTATATAAGAGATCACATGCCCCCCCTTAACTTATCATTCAAATAGACAAGTATTGGCAACAGGGTATAGGGACAATCAATGGAAAGTGAGTGATGTGAGGTAGATGGACATTAAGTTCATGAAGGTGCTATGAGATTCATTTAAATATCCTTACCACACCTTAACCCTAGCCTAACATTACAACCTAGATAAAGACCTAGTGATCCCGCGGGCTAAGGACCTCCAGATTAGTGTATAAGTGACGCCTA
The DNA here is from genome assembly GCA_036897405.1 of Pelargonium myrrhifolium. Taxonomy (NCBI): domain Eukaryota; kingdom Viridiplantae; phylum Streptophyta; class Magnoliopsida; order Geraniales; family Geraniaceae; genus Pelargonium; species Pelargonium myrrhifolium. The sequence goes on from JAYMTK010000769.1 coordinate 14,148, forward strand.
ATCCAACATATGGAGTTAAAAATAGTCTTTGATGACCCGACAAATATGAAACCTCTATCATCTAGGAAGGCCCGAATTTCAAAGGGTTTCACACACACGTGGGTGAACCTCGGTATAATCTTGATAATTCTTTGAAATCTTCTTGTTGTATTTATGTTTCTAAGTGAAATAACAATCACATGAATCTATGAGAAAAAATGATCACCATGACAACTTGAATGTTTGATTTAGTACAATTGATGAATGCCTTATTAGGATGCATATAGGTTATTTGCATTTAGAGTAGTTGCGTAGCATAATATAGTTCTTTTGTTTTGTTTTCTGTCATTCGCATGAGGACATGCTTGAGCTTAAGTTTGGGAGATTTGACAACTCTTGTTTTACACATGTTGTTGAGCCCTAATTCATGCTATTTTCCAACTGATTCCTCTTTGTTTCACCTCTTTTACCTCCATTTTGTACCCCAAATGATTGTATTCTCTATTTGTATCTTTTTAGACTTGTTTATTGAATTATTATGATTTAATGTGTTTTGATGTGATTATGGGCTAAAAACTGCTTATTTGTGTGTATATGATGCTTGGTATGTTTTCTAGCTTTATCTCAAGTTTGCACAAGCTCAAATCTGCATGGAAGGGAGCTTTCATTGAAGAGAAGTCACACAAAGGACCACAAAGTTGTAGCAACAGGGAATATGCCACAGAAATGCTACAATGTCACGACAATCCAATTAATCTCACAATTTCTAGATTTGAAGTAGTGTCGTAGAAAAGCCAACAATGTCGTGGAAATCAAAGTCAACGCGGTCAATATCGGTGAATAAGTGAAAGAATGTCGCGGCAAGGCTATGTGTCGCGGTAACAGACATCGTGATAGTATAAATAGACCTCTTCTAGGTCAGATTTGCAACTCCCTCTTTGACGTATCTTCAAGGCTTTGCAAGAAATAATTCCTTAGGTGACCCTAGCTTTGGAGGCACAAAAATAAGAGTTTTTGAAGATAGTTTTATCGGTAGAGGCAAGAAGGAAGAGAGGAAGATCATCAAGGATTAATAACCCTTGATCATCAACACAACCGGTGAGAATTGTGTATTCTACTTCTAAATTCTTGTAAGGTTTTGATTTGTTAACTTTAGAATTGGTTAGGAAGATCTTTGAGCTGAAATGACTAGAGGGCTTACTTTAGAAGGACGTGAACTAGGTCATTCTTGGATCAGTTGAGCCTTTCTTATCCTATCTTGAATTTTTTCCACTAGTTAACTCTTTTGAGCCTTAAGCCATTTTCTTGATCACTCACATTTTAAGCCTATGTTCCATTTTTGTTCTATAACCTAACATAATTGTTTGAACCCTTGTGCCTTATTGAACTCAATGTTTGTCTTTAAAAAGATAAATTACATATGAGAGGGATAGTATAGAATGAAAGTAGGAACTTGAGTTGGGATTGGTTTGGTCTCGTGCTCCGATAGTTAAATCGAAGTTTGGATGAGCCCGGAGTGATTTCTATATAAAAGAAAAAAAATTGGAAAAAAGTTGCAATGAACTTAATGTTTACATCTTGATACAATAGTCCACAAAAAAAAAAAGGAATAAAAGATATCGCAACTCCCTCTAACTTATCTTTCAATTAGGAGACTCGAGGAGACTAGTAATGGCAATAAGGTATGGGGACAATCATTGGGAAGTGTGTGATGTTAGTTGGATGGATATTGAGTTCATTAATGTGCTTTGAGCTTCTTTTCAATAACCTTACTACACCTTAATTGTATCCTAACATTAGAATCTAGATAAAGACGTAGTGATCCCGATAAACTAAGGACCTCTAGATTAGTGGATAAGTGAATTCTAATCCAACTTATGGAGTAAAGCATTAAGTCTCTGGTAACCTGAAGCATAATGCCACCTCTATCATCTAGGAATGCCCAAATTTCAAGGATTTCACACACACATGGGTGAACCTCACTATAATCTTGATAATTCTTTAAAATCTTCTTATTGTATTTGTGTTTCTAGGTGAAATACCAATCACATACATCTGTGAGAGAAAATATGATCACCTTGAAAACTTGATTGCTTGCTTGAGTACAATTGATGAATGCCTTGTAGGATTGCATATAGCTAGTTGCATAAAGGTTAGTTACATTTAGTGTAGTTGTGTATAGCATGAATTAGATCTTCTTCTTTTTTCCATCCTTCGCATGGGGACATGCTTGAGCTTAAGTTTGGGGAATTTGATAACTCGTGTTTTACACCAGTTATTGATCCCTAATTCATGCTATTTCCTAACTATTTCCTCTTGGTTTTACCTCCTTTTCCCTCTTATATGTGCCTAAAAGCTTGCATTTTCTATATTTGTCTCTCTTGGAGCGTGTTTGTGGAATTTGTGGATTTTGTCCTTATTTTGATGTGATTAAGGGCTAAATTATCTCATTTGTGTGTATTTGATGCTTTTTTATGTTTTCATAGTCTTATCTCAGGTTTATACAAGCTCACATACACATGAAAGGCGACATACATTGAAGAATTTCACTCAAAAAGACCACAAGTAGTAGTTCAAGGCAGATTGTCGCGGCAAGGCAATACTTCATAACATAAGTAATGTCGCAGCAATGCATATTGTTGCGGCAATACAATACTTCATAATAGAAGTAATGTTGTGAAAATGAATATTGCCTAGGCAATGATCCAGTTAACGGTCAACGTCAACAATTAAGTGAAAGATTGTCGCGGCAATGTGACGCATATCAGTATAAATAGACTTGTTTAGGTCAGATTTGTAATCTCTTATTTTCTACTTTCTCCAAGGCTTTGCAAGAGATTGATCCCTTGGGTGACCCTAGCCTTGGAGGCACGAAATTAAGAGTTATTGAAGAGCTTTTGTTGGTGGAGACAAGAAGGAAGAAGAAGGCGATCTTAAGGGATTGACGACCTTTGATCGTCAATACAACTGGTGACAAGTGTGTTTTCTTATTCTAAATTCTTGTAGGGTTTTGCTTTAGATCATTTTTTCATGTTTATGAACTTGATTTATATTCTTTATAATTTAGTTTATTACTTGTATATGAGTATGAACAATTAACCCCTTGGTTGGGAATGTGATTGGATCATGTTAATTAACTAATTTGGATATTTTGTTGTCTTGTTATTTCATGTTTCTATGAATGAATGTTTAATTTATGCTTGCTATGATTTGATGCATCAATTGTAGTCAAGAACAAAATAATTGGTTTGTTTTGGTCTAAAGTAAACCCTAAGGTGAATTTATTCATAGATTCGAACGAACAATTCGAACAGCTGAATTGAGAGTTCTTCGCCTTTGAGTCGGTTTGTATTCTAGGGTGTATGGGCAACTCTCTGTAGTAGTATACTTGAGGACACAAATTACATCGTTGGGACGACTTTGTATTCACCCTATAATTCATGATCTCTTAGAGTGAGACTTGTGCACTTTTATAACTTGGTAACATGATTAACTTGACAATCGTTCTAATTAGTTCATAAGAAATCCAATAACATTCCTACCATTATCTCCATTGATTATCTCTATTTTCTCATTTCCAATCACTTTTACTTATTGCATGATTTCGTATTTTACATAACAACACACTCTCACACTTGATTTATTTTTCCAGCACTTTGGTGATTATTCTATAGATGTCTTTGACCTATCTTATGAATTCTCTGAGAATCGATACTTGGACTTCCATGCTATATTACTTGTTGACACTAGTACACTTGCTAGTATCATTAGCGGGCTCCACGCCTTGTTGAATGCCATGGCGCGGCCCATGGCGTACAACTTAGACCATTTGAAATGTTGGCCTCTTTTCGTGCGTATTTCAGTCTCGGGTTGGTCGTAATCCAATTGACTTTGGTCCGAGTTTCTATTCCACCTGAAGCCTTGTTTATGATCGAGGTTGGCCTTTTTATATAACTTAGTGAGCCACGTGTTGCTCCGTCATTAGCCAAGTTACTCGTAACTTTTTGTGGCGAATCACATTGTGATTGAATATAAATGCACTTTAGTGAGATAACAACCAAATGAAATACTAACATTTTATAATTGTCCCATTTTAGTTTTCACGTGTCCAAATTTTCACAACTATTTCAAAAATCTTAAACTTATTTTTTAAGTCATCCCAAATTTGTTATTTCACGTTCTTTGGATGTAATCTTGTTCTTTCTTTTTTATATTTGAGTAGCATTTGAAATAAAAAATGTGGCGAATAATTTTTTATATTTAAGTTATTCTAAATGCTACTCAAATATCTTTTTTTTTATTGAATCATCCCAAATTTGTTATTTCAAGTTCTTTTGACCAATAAAAAATAATACATTAAAAAAATATTGTCCCATAAGTAATATTTTACTCACTTTTATGCATTTTTATATTTTTAAATAAATTAAATGGTATAAAAAAATCAATTTTCCATGCCCCTTAACACGTCATGGGTAGGTTAGAAAAATTTGACTTGTAAATTCGAATTTATATTAGTCAGTCAAAAATACTTTCTTCTGATGAGAATCTAATTGGTCAATAACTATATGTTTTTGACCATTCACTTGAGTGATTGTTAGTTAAAACATTTGGGTTGCATTTGGAATAACATTAATAGTTTAAAAACGATATTAAACTATAAGGAATGAGACTTTTATTTATAAAGTTTGAATTACAAGTCTCTAATTTTTATTCTCAAACCGTTGGTAATGAACAAATTTATTTATTTATTTTATTTTGAGAGATTTAGGGGTCTGAAATTGAAAAATGATTCATTCAAATATCTTAATTAGAAAATCATATTAATTGTTAGTCTAAAAGTAGTGTATAAAAAGGCATATACATGAGCATATTTGTATCAACCATTTACAAATCTAAAGCTAAAAAATTGCATATTAAAAGCTAAGAATTCGTGTTTTCCACAAAATTTCAAATTTTCTAGATGGGAAAAACTTCTTTAATATCGTTCCTTCTTATTTCTCTCTTAATTGTTCTATCAAGTAACTCTCTTTCCCTCTTTCTCTGTTGGTTGAATTTTATATTTCTTTGTTTTCAATTGTCACGAATGTACTAAGAATTTATAAAAAAAATGATTTTTGCAATTATATACGTGTGTTGCAAAATAATACAATTTGTCAAAATTATTTACTAACATAAACTAATTGTGACTTTGTAGGTGTTAATTTTCAGGTAGAAGGGAGATATGCAGTTCCAACACGATGCAACTCCTCTGCCGAT